>PVIW01004146.1:0-142110 GCA_004026585.1 Noctilio leporinus | reverse complement strand
GGGGCAGCACACGTATAATTTAGAGGTTATAAGATCCAAAGGAGACACGCTAAAGTACCAAATCTGCAGAACTGCTACGGTCCTCGTATCTCATTAGAAGGGGAACCGCGGGTAAATTGATACCGACAAATTGTCTTCCAAGTTCCCCTACAGAACCGTCTACGTCATTTGAGACCAATTAAAGCCTTCAGGGGCTGCCAAGCAGAATTTTGAAGGTCCGGGACTTGGAGACGAAATGAAACTTCATAGGAAATTCAGACAGTGGGCATAAGCATTAGGGTAACTTCCAAACCAACAAAACTAGGGAAACATAGGAACCATCTTATGATTCCCGGATTTGAAATTAATGCAAAGAGTACTGAATAGTCCACCACAACTGTTTTTCCCAATGGGAACACGGGGACTTTACCTTAATTTGTCATAAACCGATACATGAATAACATGTCTCAGTGCGGAGCATTTTGGTTCCTTTTAAGTATGCAGTCAAATCCACTCAGAAGGGGAAAACGCAATAAACGGGGCTACAGGGAGCACGTGTGTGCACTTCCAAATCTTCCACGCCCGATAGGACATAGGAAGTATCACTTCAAAGCATTAATTATCGTCCGTGCGTTGGGTGTTGACGGCGAAAGTGAGGATGTAGGTAAAGGTCCGAGGGCCCTAAGCAGTTAAGAGTCCCTCTACACTCGGGTCTGCGCTCAGACTCCCGGCGACAGCCCGCTAGCAAAATGGCGGCTGCGCGTCTACGCGCGCGAGAACACTACCCGTGAATGCATGTCGCGTCACCGGGGCAACGACGCTCTGGCGTAAGGGTGCGGTTCGGGTGAAAGTTCACCCGAACCACCTCGGGGTTGCTGCCTTATCAGGGCTCTAGGTACGTTGAGGGCCCAAGCGACTACCCCCGCCCCGGGCCGAGCGCTTTACAGCCCTAGGCTGGAGAGTGCAAAGCACGTTGCTTCCTCCGCTTTTTCTCGCTTAGCAGGTCGGAGAGGGCCGTCCCAGGAGCGCAGTTCCGGGGGCGTGGCAGACCAGGCCCCCGGCCCGCCCCCGAGCGCGCGCGCTGTTCCGGGGTGGGCGGTGCTATCCGGAGTTGATGTTAACCATGGAAACGCGGAGCAGGCCCTGGGGCAACAGAGACAAACGGGTATCCCTGCTGCTGCGGCTCATCTGCTGGTCGTCTGGCCTGCAGCCTACCTTCCGGCGGGTTCACCCAACCTGTTCACTTGGAGAACAGCAGTTACCGGGATGCCTTTGCATCGCCTCTTCTCGCGGGTGACGCAAGGTACGTTCGGTTCCCAGCACCCGACTAGAGACTTCTTTGTCGCCCTAATTTCCAAGCCTATGCAAAGCCACGTTGTTCTTGCAGTTTTAATTGTGACAGATTTTTCGTTCTTATAAAACTTTCCTAAGGCGTAAGGTAAACTCAATCACCAGAGGTATCGATCCGATGTGATTTTAACTTTGTTTGGAAAGACTTGTAGCCTGTTTGTTTACTTACTACATTGGTTTCTAAGAGACACATTTTTTCATGAAAGGGAAAAATGCCCTTTTAAATTCACAAATTATGCCCCTTAGATGGTACTAAACTTTTTCTCTCCTTATCTCCAACGTAAACCACTCTTGCCCCAAGTTTGTCAAATGGCCTCCTGACCAGGAATAACACTTCACCCACTGATGTGCTTGCTCTCTCGCTCCCGCAGTGCTCCCCCAGTGCTCCCCGGGCTTCCCCATCTGCACTGTCCTCACCAGCGTAGGCAAATCCCAGTCTTTTCTGCCTTTATTGATTCACTTATTCTGGACATTTTCTATAAATTGAGCCATACATTATGTGGCCTTTTGTAATTGGTTTCTTCCACTTAGCATTCTGTTTTCAAGGTTCATCCATGTCGTAGTATGTATCAGTACTTCATTCTTGTTTGTGTAGCCTAATAATCTTCTGTTGTCTGTATGTACCACTTTTTATTTCATACATTGATGGACTTGGGTTGTTTCCACTTTGGGGCTATTAATATTTCTGCTATGAAGGTTCATGTACAAATTTTTGTGTAGGCTTGTTTTCATTTCTCTTGGGTAAATATCTAGAAATGAAGGTTTTAGGTCATGTGGTAGCTCTGTTTAGCTTTTGAGGAACTGCTGGGCTGTTTTCCAAAGCAGATACACAATTTTACTTTACAACGTGAGAGTTCTGATTTCTCCCCAACCTCACCAATATTTGTTAGTCAAATGGATTGAAGTAGTATATCTTTGTGGTTTTGGTTTGCATTTCCCTAAAGAGTAAAGACGTTGAGCTGAGTATTGTCTCGTGCTTATTGGCCGTTTTTCAAGTTAGTAATGGTGGTGGTGCTTGGAAAAACAGGACTTCAGTATACTTCCTTTCAAATTTTTAAGTAACTTTTTAGGAACATTTATTTACTGACAATTTGTGCAGGAATTTTAAAACAAGCAAGAGTTACTTTTACTTAACAAGTTTGATTTTAATAATTTTAGGTTATTTGTAAACTGACTTTCTGTTTCTTGCTTATTCTCTTGATAGTGAAAATTAAAATAATTCCATATCTGTTTTCACTAGTTAACAGTTATTTGAGAGGAAAATGATCTCTACCCTACTGGATTGTAAACTCCTTTGGGTGAGAGAGCAGCCTTATTACCATCACCTATCACATTGTAGGTATTCAAAAGCTATTCAAAAGTTTAAATTTATGGAGAGTACTAATTTATCATATAACTATTTCGCTATGAAAGGAAGGATAACACATTTACTCTATACTAACAATCAGAATGTAAAATGCAATCTTTAGTCCTCACTAACATTTTCTACTTTAATAGCAAATTAACATAGGAGGAAAATGATTCTAACATGTCAGAGTTAATATCTTTTATATATACAAAGCCTCTTAAGTTAATAAGAAAAGTGAATAAACACTTCAATAGAAAAAAAGGCAAAGGATATGAAGAGGCAATCTACTTAATAAATGGCATTTATCTACACATGCAAACATGCACATATGTGTTATAAATATTCTCAGAAAAATCATATTCATGAAATAATAATAAGATTTTATATAAAGGAATATCCAAGGATTAAAGAAATGTTCTTAGAAATTAAAAATATAAAAGCAAAGATTTAGCCCTGGCGGGTGGCTCAGTGAATAAGAAACCAGCCTGCAAACCCAAAGGTTGCTGGTTTGATTCCCAGCCAGGGCACATAACCAGGTTGCAAGCCAGGTCTCCAGCCAGGTCTGTAGCTGGAGGCAGGTGAAAGGCAACCATACACTGACGTCTCTCTCGCTTTCCCCCTCTCTAAGAATAATAAATAAAATCTTTAAAAGAAAAAAAAAGCAAAGATTTAATAAAGTTTGACAAATATACTAGAAGATAGTAAGTTTCCTTGGAAGTACAACAAAAATACAGTTGAGGCTCAGTGCAGAAGTGCTTAGTAAATATATGTGGGTTCAATATAACTCCTATTTGTTAGGATGGCTAAATTATACTATATATTACGTGTGTGTGTTGGCAAGGATGTAGAGAAATTAGATCCCTTGTACACTGGGAATGCAAAATGGTGCATCTACTATAGAAAAACAGCATGGACAGTCCTCAAAAATATTAAAAATAGAGCAACCATATGGTCCAGCAATTCCACTTAGGGTATTTATCCAAATACCCAGGATCTTGAAGAGATATTTGAACTCCATGTTCATTGCATCATAATTTATGATAGCCAAAAAAGGGGAAGCAAACCAAGCATCCATCAACAGATAAATGTATAGCCCTGTCTGGTGTGGCTCAGTGGATTGGCACTGGTCTGCAAACCCAAAGGTCACTGATTCAATTCTTAGTCAGGGCATATAACTAGGTTGCAAGCCAGGTCCCCAGCTAGAGGCAGGTGAAAGGCAACCATGCATTGGTGTTTCTCTCTCTCCTTTCCCCTCTCTCTAAAAATAATAAAATCTTAGAAAAAAGAAATAGAGAAAATGTGGTACCTATGTACAATGGATTGTTGGTCGGCCCTAAAAAAGAAAATCCTGCCATATTCAAGAGCATTGATGAGCCTTGAAGACATTATAGTAAATGAAATAAGCCAATCAAGCAGGACATATAGTGCATGATTCCACTTATATGAGGTATCTAAAATCATCAGACTCTGAGACACAGAAATTAGAATGATGGTTGTCAGAGACTTGCAAGAAGAAGACATGGAGATTTCCATCTAAAAAGGTGAAGTTTTGGTTATACAGGATGAATAAGTTCAAGAAATTTGTTCATGTGTTGCTAGTTTCACTTTTAAATTTGTTAAAAGAGTAGATACAGTCATGTTTAGTATTAACCATTAAAAAAAAAATCTAAATCTAATAGAACAGAAAAAGAATTGGGTGTATTCAGCGACTGGAGTTAAAAAAAAAAAGATTTTTAAAAAGTAACCTTTGCTAAAGAAAAATCAGACAATTGCTAAAACTTCTATTTGCCAAACTTAGAGAACTATACATTTAGAAAGAAAATGACTACCTTCTCACTTTCTGTTTCAAAGGATTTTCAGGTTGGTGTCTTGCATGATTGCTGAGTTCAAGTTTTGGTAACTAAGAATTCCCTCCTATCGATCTGTTTCCTGTCCTTCTGGATAATGCATAAGAAACATGGCGTAAATTCCAAATAAAGCCACATTTTAATGGCTGTTCTGTTTTTCCACTTTCAGGAAAGCATATGGCCTAAATCAGTGTTGTGATGCCATCTTTATCTCTTAACCTCTTTTTCAGAGCTTTCCTCCCCCGCCCCAAGCCTTGAGTCATTTTTCATTTTAACATATTGGTATAAATGCATCAATCTGTCTAGGAATTAACAGTACTTGAAAACATGTGCCAAACTCTAATTCAAGGATTAAGTTTTCATTGTTCTGATTTTATTTTCTATAGTCGTAATCCAGATTAGGATTTAGAAGATCTCTCTATGTAAATGTTACTGTTGCCTCCTAAAAAGAAAATAATTTTAAAATACCCCAAGGTATGTAATTAAAAGTTGAACAGTACCAATTTATCATTATTTTTACCTTAATGAATTTTCCAATATCTGTCATGTAATTCTCTTTTATCTTTAAGAGATTAGGAAAATAATTAGTCTTTCAGCAACCTGATATACTTGCTACCTGTCAAATTTTCCTTATAATTTTTTTCAAAATGCCTTTGCTTATGGCATTCCTTCTTGACTAGTGTATTTTGTGGGGTGGGATGGGTGGGCAGGGTAGGGTAGGGAATAACTTTATTCTTGCTACTTTTTATATATTCTAGTCCTGAGCACCTTTCCTCCTTGAAACATCTGTGTTACTCAATTTTTTATATCTTGAGACTTAGAAACGTAACTCATAACAGAATAAGCTAAACTATAGCAAGTACAGATTGTTGGAAGTAATAGGGCAGCTATCAAATCACTTTAGAAGTTGTCTGAACCTGGAAAGAAGACATTCATAATAGGCTTTAAAGTGTTTTAACACTTCCAGTGACTTGACCAGAGAAATAAAAAATTAGCGTACATATACTTGAAAAAATTTGAAAGAAGGAATAATATTTTCACAAAACTGAATAAGCCACACATAAGAACAAAATTTAGGAGATGCTAATACAAGCATACTCTTTTTTCTCTATAAGCTAAATAATCCATTAATAATTTATCTTTGTAATGAAATTGTTCTGCTAACATGATCACTAAAACTTAAGTTCATTGTTTACTCATTGTGTACCAGGAAATACATGTGCTAGCTGATGGTTATAGGATTTTCATAAAGTTTTAAAAAATTCCCCTTGGCTTAGTCAAGCCAATTATTTCTCAAAGTAGTTTCCATAGAACACTGTACACAAGATCTTTTATTAGATATTATGGAAAAAATGTCTTCCATGGTCAAACAAGTTTGGACAACTCAAATGATAGATTTTAAGCAAGTTTGCTGTGTGTTTTTTTTTTCCTTTTAACTTAAAAGATGTTTCAGAATCTTTAGTTTGCTGATATGCTTTGTGATTCTTCATGACAGTCAAGTGTATAATTTCTCAAACTTCTTTCACCAAAGACCCCTTATCAAGAAATATTCTGTAGAGCAAATAATCCTGTATCCTTCAACCTTTCTTCTAATTGTCCCTTAAAATAACAAATCACCATCCCAGAGTCCTCTCCCTTGCTTTTAAGGCTTCTTGAGGGTACTTAGATTTCTTCAGGCTTCTTTGTCTACACTCACTTCATTATTGATTGATCCTGCCTGTCTTTGCCTCTTGCACCTGCTGTTTCTACCTCTGCTTTTCTCTCTTGGTAACTAGCTTCTCCGTCATGCAGAGGGCAGGGAGGCAAATTTTCGTTCCCTGAAATTGCACCATCAACCACATAAGTTCTTTGTGGTTCTGTTGCTTTGTGAGTACTTGCAGGGCTATCATGTTGAGTAAAGACTATGATTTGTTCTGTGCGGAACTAAAACCAGTGGCTTAAAGGTTGAAGACAGTAAGTGTTGGTAATTTAAAAAACTTCCTCACAGTATAATAAATAAGAGGGGCTATAAGGCAGTAATTCTTAATGGTGACCCCAAAACCTTTTGTTATGCCCAAAATCTGTCTCCAGGGCTGATTTTGGTTGGGTAGAACTGACTTGCAGAAAAACTATTTTGGACTGATGGGAAGAAAGGCTATTTCAAGATGGCTTTAAATTTTGTATGTGTTGTAAAATACATATAACAAGTTTTATCCTCTTAACCACTTTTCAGTGTACAGCTCAGTAACATTATGTACATTATCACATTGTTGTACAGGCCATCACCACCATGCTTCTTCATGACTCATTTCATCTTGTAAAAACTCCATACCCATTAACCATAACTCTTGTCCCTCCAACCCATCACAACCACTATTGTACTTTCTTTCTACGATTTTGATTATTCTAAGTGCCTAAGTAGAATCATATAGTATTTGTAATGTGACTGGCTTATCAAGGTTCATCCAGGTTGTAACATATTGTAGGATTTCCTTCCATTTTTAAGACTGAATAACATTCCCTATAAATATGTATTCTACAATTTGTTTATCCATTAATACTTTGATGGACATTGGGTTGCTTCCACACCTTGGTTATTGTGAATGATACTGCTTGAACATGAGTATCCAATATCTCTTTTGAGACCTTGCATTCAATTATTTGGGGTATATATGTATATCTAGAAGTGGAATTCCTAGGTTTTATGGCAAGTCAATTTTTAATATTTTTGAGGGACCACTATACTGTTTTCCACAGAAGTTGTGTCATTTTACATCCCCAACAACAGTGCACAGGGGTTCCATTTTTTCCATACCCTCTTCAGTGTCTGTTGTTTGTTTTTTTAATAATAGCCATCCTAATGGATATGAGGTGATATTTCATTATACTTCTGATTTCCACTTCCCTAATGATTTGTGATGTTGAGAGTCTTTACATTTCCTTAATGAAATTTGTGTTTCTTCTTTGGAGAAGCACTTATTCAGGTCCTTTGCCAATTTTTGAATTGGGTTCGTCTTTTATTATTGTTGTTGAGTTTTAGGAGTTCTTTATATATTCTGCATCTCAGTCCCTTATCAGGTATATGATTTGCAAATATTTTCTCCTATTTTGTGGGTTGCCTTTTCACTCTGTTGATAGTGTCTTTTGATACACACACCATAAATTTTCACGAAGCCTAATTTGTCTTTTTTTTCTTTTGTTGCCTTTATCTTTGGTTTCATATCCAAGAAGTCATTGCCAAGTTCAATGTCAGAAGCTTTTTTCTTGTATTGTCTTCTAAGAGTTTTATTGTTTTATGTCTTGCATTTAGGTCCGTGATCCATTTTGAGTTAGTTTTTTTATATGGTACTAGATAAGGGGCTGACTTCATTCTTTTGCATGTGGATACCCCATTTTCTCATCACTGTTTGTTGCGAAAGACCTCCCTTTCCTCATTGAATAGTCTTGCACCCTTTTCAAATATTTGACCATATATGTAAGAGTTTATTTTTGGACTCAGATTCTGTTCCTTTGGTCACTATGTTTGTCTTTATGAAAATGCCTTGAAGCACAATTTTCTTTCCTAGCACAACAGATGATCCCTGATGCTAACTGACCTTGTGCCAGGCAACTGTTTTTCCAACTAAGCAGTCAGTGAGTATATTTTAGGGAAAGGAAAACTTAAAAATAAGAGAATCCATGTTATTTGATGCATAGATTTTCGTGGCCCTTAAAATAATCTAGACTAAAGCAAGTAAGGGCCTATTATTGTTTCAAATGCTTTTTTCTAAAGCTAGTAGATATTTGGAAATGACAACAGAAAGACTAATGTTTGAATCATGAAGTTGTTTGCTGGTGAAAATGTAGCTAATAATAAGCATTACTCTTGACAACTGAAGTCTTTTGATTTGCACAATGAAATCATAGTTCTTCCTTGTACATGTTGAGCTGCCAGTGGCTTTTTTATCAGATTGCTACTATCTTAGCAGGATTTTACTTTTTAGATGATCAGAAAATCCTAAATTTACCTTAATTTTTAAGTGATGTGACTAACAGTATTTCTGTTCTCCATTTTTACTTTCATTTTAATTCAAGGAATTGTAGAGAATATCCTTATTTTATAGAACAGGAGTTGGTAAACAATGACCCACGGCTACATCTGGCCCATACCCTGATTGGATAAATACTGTAAAGTTTTATTGGAATACAACCACTCATATCATTTACATGTATATTATCTATGACTGACTTTCTGCAAACAACAGCAGGGTTGAGTCATTAAAATGGAGACCATATGGTCCACAAAACCTAAAATGGTGTTCACTGGCCCTTTTTACAGAAAAATTTTGCTGACCCTTGTAATAGAGGGAAAGTTAATAATCAAACAACAAAAGCTCTCAGGGAAGTGATCAGTTCACCCAGATTTGAGTTGACAGTACTGACTTTTTGAACGTTTCCTTTGGTCTCACAGTCTAAAAATGTGAGTTCATCTAAGATCTAATGCCAGATAGTAAGTTCTAGACAAATTAATACTGAAAGAGGTTTTTTCAAACAAAAACTTAGCAACTATTTGTTTAGTGCCAAGTATGTGTCAGGCAATAGGGAGGAGGTAGAGAAATGAAGTTGTAAATCCTGCCCTTGGAGAAATTAAGGAGACAAGATAGAAATGTGGGGTTTTCCCCACATGTTGTAAATACAACATTTTCAAATAGTGACTTTCTTTCTTAACTTTTCTCTTTCCTTTTTTTTTTAGAGACTACTGTGTTACAAAAAAGGATGTGACTTTCAGGATACTACTGAGTGAGAAGGATGAGTCCTGATGTGCCTCTACTGAATGATTACAAAAAGGACTTCATTCTGAAGCGCTTTCCACAGACTGTTCTTGGAGGCCCTCGACTCAAATTAGGTTATCGTGCCCCTCCTTATATATATATCAATCAGATTATCCTTTTTCTGATACCATGGGTTTGGGGTGGAATAGGAACATTTTTGTACCAGTTAGGCATCCTGGAAGACTATTACACAGCAGCACTCTCAGGTGGACTAATGATTTTCACTGCGTTTGCCATCCAGTTCACAAGTTTCTACGCCAGCAATAAATCGGCGACAGTAGAAAGAATGCTAAGCACAGATATCTTAGCAGAGGAAGATGAGCATGAATTTACAAGTTGTGTTGGTGCTGAGACTATCAAATTTCTAATTCCTGGCAAGAAATGTACAGCCAACATTGTTTTTCATTCTGTCCTCGCTGGGGTAATGTGTGGCCTTGGAACGTGGTATCTGCTCCCGAATAGAATGACCATGCTATATGGCAGCACAGGAGGCACTGTTCTACTGTTTTTCTTTGGATGGGTGACGTTATGTACAGGAGAATATTCGTTAATTGTAAACACAGCTATAGAGACTGCGACTTTCCAAACCCAGGATACTTATGAAATTATTCCACTTATGAGACCACTTTACATTTTTTTCTTTGTTTCTGTAGATCTTGCATACAGGTAATAAGCTATCAAATATTTTCTAAGTTGCTTTGTTTTTAAGCATACATAATAGGAACAGTCTCCTTAGTATTCAAAAATGTATCTGTGAATTGGAAATCATCAAGACACACCACTGGGTGATAGTTTGTTTTGATGATTAATCTCTTAGGACTAATCTCCTTTATACAGCCATACTAAAGCAGTAATTAAATCTTATTGAAGAGTAAAAAAGAAAATCTTATGTAAGGGAAGATAAACAAAATTTCAGTCCTGTGTTTTACTACTTTAAATAAAAAGCTGTGAGTCTATAAATTAGCTGATTGAAACCTGTGAAAAGAGGCGGAACTTTCCTGTGAGGAGAAAATGAAGAATTTAAAGTTTATATACAAGGTCTGCCCTGAAGTATCAAGCCCATGTCAATATAATTAAAGTAGTTTGTGCATCTGATACTTTCAGGACAGACCTTGTATATAAACATGTATAGATTGAGTGGATATATGATGAATAGGATAGCATCTAATTTTGTTGTAGTAACTAATAGAAGAAATATTGATTTTTTAAGTCAATTGGCTACATAAGAAAAATAGAAAATATGTTAGTTTTGTAAAACTGTTTATAAAATTGTTTGATAACCCCTTTTGTTTGCCTTTTCCAAATCTGACTTTTCTTTCTTTGCTTCTGTAGATTGCAGCTTTCTGTTTTACATGTTAGTGTCCAGGTAGAAAGTCATGTTATAAACCGAATGTCTGTGTTCCCCCCCAAATTCGTATGTTTAAAGACCTAATCTACCATGTGATGGTATTTGGAGATAGAGTCTTTGGGAGGTAATTAGAAGCAGTTCCTAGTCCAGCACAGTGAATTGGGAGGTAATTAGTATAATGAGGATGAGGCCCTGGTCTAGTGGGATTAGTACCCTTACAGAAAAAACACCAGAGGAGCTTGATCCTCTCACTACTATATGAGGATACAGGGAGAAGCTGGCTGACTACAGGACAGGAGGCGAGTTCTCACTGGAACTTAACTGTAATGCCTCCGATCTTAGATGTCCAGTCGCCAGGAAATTTCTGTGTAAGCCACCCCGTCTTCAGTATTTTATTATAGCAGCCCAAGCTTACGAGACAGATTTTCATACCAAGAGGTGAGTATGCTCTTATAAACAATAACCTAAAAGTAGAGAAGAAACTGAGTAGTGAGTGAAGGCTGGAAGAGTTTTGAGGTGT
The DNA here is from genome assembly GCA_004026585.1 of Noctilio leporinus. Classification (NCBI taxonomy): domain Eukaryota; kingdom Metazoa; phylum Chordata; class Mammalia; order Chiroptera; family Noctilionidae; genus Noctilio; species Noctilio leporinus. The sequence continues at coordinate 130,928 of PVIW01004146.1, read as the reverse complement.
ATGTTAGAAATATGGACATTAAAAGTGATTCTGGTAAAGTCTCAGACAGACATGAGAACATGTTAGAAAGTGGACTTGTAAAGTGGCAAAGAACTTAGGTGAACCATTTTCTAATGTTTTGTGGAGGGTAAAACTTAAGGGCAGTGAAATTAGAGATGTATCTGGGGTGATTTCTAGGCAAAATGTTGAAGGAACCGCTTGATTTCTCCTGAAAGCTTATAGTAAAATATGAAAGGAGAAACATGCATTGGAGAAGAAATTGGTAAGCAAAAGGGAACCAAAACATGAGGACTTGGAAAATTTTTGACCTATTCATGTTGCAAAAAATGTTCTGAAGAGAACATGAAGAGTGTGGCTGGGCTATCACTAAATAGTTTGTAGGATTATATGAGATGAATGCTGTTAGATTTCTTAGATTTGAGGATAATTAAGACCTAATTGGCTGTAAATATGCTCTATTCTTTCAGAAGAGGGAAAAATGACCCTGAAAGTGATTAAGAGATTAGCAGGGCTATTGCCTTGGTTTCAACCAGCTAGAAGTTCATGGCTGGGAGCATGGTGCTGGCACAGCCTTGCTGACCCGTGGAGGAGGGACCCCCACCTAGAGCTGTTTGGGTGACATTGCCATTCTGGGGGCCTGGAGAGCAGGATGTAGAACCAAAGAGCATTATTCTCCATCCTTAAGATCTAAAGAGATTTACCTTGTTAGGCTTTGGACTTCTTTTGTACCCGTCGCCCTTCCTTATTTCCTGTTTCTCCCTTTAGAAATAGAAATATTCCACCTCTGCCTGTCCTACCACTATATTTTGGAAATGCATAATTTGTCTGATTTCACAGATTCAAAGCTAGAGAGAAGTTTTACTCTGGATGGATAGTACCTCCAACCTCACCTATGTCTGATTTAGATGATACTTAGATGAAACTTTGGGCTTTTTAGGGAGCAGAGAAAATGCATCTGAGAGCAGTTCTTTCTACAAACCTGCCCTATTTTGTAAATAGACTGAATACATTTCTTCATGTGACCTTCTGAGGAGTTGAGAATTGATAGGAACGGTAGAAAGGGCCACTGTTTACCCCAAGGGTCACTTCTCTGCTCTCACCTTTCATGGATGGGGAGACGAAGCCATTCCTACCCTGAGATGTGAAGCACTTTCAGTTCCACATGAGGCTGAGATGTGGCATTGAAACCCTGTCCACTGTGCCGGGTAATGCATGCCTGTCCACGTGTGCCAGGGTGTCTGGGGTGCTGGAGACCTCCTGGCTTTGTGTGGACTTCCTGACATCCCTCACTTCATTTCTCCAGGACACACAGTCACCATTTACAGCAGTGGGGCCACTTCATGTAAATGCCACCGACTGTCCTGGCACTGACTACTTATGCTACGTTGTTGTTAATTATTAAACTATTTTTCTTACGTTTAAAAAAAAAAAATGATGCTGAAATGAGTTGGTACTTTTGTAGCTGTTGGAATGAAATTAATGTATTTTGCACGTAAGAAGGTGAATTTGGGAGACTGGGGTGGAATGTTATAGGCTGAATATAATAGGCTGGGTTAAAAGGCTTCCCTCCAGCTGGTGTTTAGTTGGTTATTCAGGATGCTTCCTCTACAATTTAGTTTTAATTCCTGATTGGTTCTGGGAAGAGGCTCGTGTATCTTCCATTTACTTTGCTGCCATCCTGGATCTTTAACCAATGTTTTGAACTTTACATTTGATAGACTGCTTATCTCCATATTTTTTTAGTTCTTTTTCGGGAGTTTTGATCTTTTCTTTCATTTGAGCCATGTTTCTTTGTCTCCAGATGTTGGTAGCCTCTCTGTGTTTGTTTCTATGTATTAGGTAGAGCTGCTATGACTCCCCTTGTTGGTAGTGTGGCCTAAAGTAGAAGGTGTCCTATAGGGTCCAGTGGCATAGCCTTCCCTATCACCCAAGCTGGATACTCATGCTGCACCCTTCATGTGGACTGAGTACACTCTTCTCTTGTAGTTGAGCCCTGATTGCTGTTGGCAGGTCAATGGGAGGGATTTACCCAGGCCAATCAGCTGCAAGAACTGACTCTGACCCACTGACCACCAACCTCCGCCCTCCATGGAGGATCAGTTATGCATAGGCAGGGTAGTGGTGCTTCAACATGGCCTGTAGCTATCCACTGGATGTGCAGGCTTTGGGTATTGCAGGAACTCCTTGGGACTTTAGCACTTTCTTTCCTCAATTCAATCCCTGCTGGTTTCTGTAGCCAGAAATTATAGGGCCTTATCTTCCTGGCACTGGAACCCTGGGCTGGGGCACTTGGTGTATGGCTGGGACTCCTCACTCCCAAGATATCCCTCCTGTATTTTCATCCACCATACACACCTGGATGTGGGATCAGCCTGTTCCAGGTTTCTGTCCCTCCTGCCAATCTGAGTACATGTGACTTCTTTAATTCCGTAGTTGTCAGATTTCCATTCAACTTGATTTCTGACACTTCTGAGTGATTGTTACTCAATAATTTAGTTGTAATTTTGATGTGGTTGTGCGAGGAGGTGAGCCATGTTTATCTTTATCTTGCCCAGAATGCAAGTTCTTGTGCTACTAAGTCAGTCTGCCATTTCTGAAATCAGTAATTATATACCTACTGTGATATATCTTTGCATTTAAAACAATGCCCTAGGTTTTAAAAATTTTTTTAAATCTCAGTTAATTTACAATTTTGGTTACCTTGATTTTCTGCATTACTTACTTCTTTTTAAAAAGTGTAAAACATCTGTGTTTTACTTTGATTTTATATACAGTTTTAATGTTTACATTTTGGTAATTATAAAGAAAAATTTTTAACTGAAAGGCAGTGTTCAAACGTATTTTTAAAGAAAAAAAATTGACATTTTTGTGCAGAAAAGTTACCTCTTCACTTTTAGAAGATACTTAGCTTCTGATTAACAAAATAATAAAATCAAGATCTTTATATAGTAGGTATGATACTACAGATAAATAATGCATATCTGTGCAGCATTCAAATTTGGATAATTGTCAAATATATATCAAATTGTCATACTTCCAGTTCCAAGAATGTGAACATTGAAAAGATATCTCCCACAATGTAATGATCTTTTCTCTTTTTTGCTGTTTATTCTACTCAATATAGTTATGTATTAATAATTTTAAATAACTCATAGTAGTTTTTATCAAAGACAAGTGTTAAATCTACAATGCTTTGTTCATAGACTCTCAGTAATTGTGTGAATGAATGATGCATAGTTATATCATGTTAGCCACTAAAAAGAACTTTTTTTTTCTGTGCATGGGGATCATAGTGAGTATATAGAATATAAAATATTTTTATGGTTGTTTGAGTCAAGACAAAGGTTTTTTTTCTTGAGGAATAAGATTTTTCCACAGAAAATTCCTGCTGCATTATCAGAAGCATTAAAATTACACATTTTTTTCATATAAAAGAATTAGCCACAATAATCATTTATTTGGGGCTAAATCGTATACACAGAAATGTAATCACAGTGTTTGATTATCTTATTTACATGTGCTTCTATTTATTTATATCTTTGTATATACGTTTCTGTACCATTGCTTATTCTTTACATTAACAAAAACATTGGGGAGTAAACCTAATTTAGATAAAATATTTCCTGAGTATACATTATTTTCACACATGATCCTGTCCTTGACTATGTGGTTAGCAATAAAAGTGTTATCTTAAAAACAAAGAAACAAACTTTAAAAACCCTACATATCTGCATGTTTTCCTTGACCTTCCCATGTCTTATTTTGTATGGTCTTTCTTTTTTGTTACTTCAGTATTCTTAGGATGAGATGAACGTTATTTTAAACTATACTACACAAAATATGGTCCTCCAATTTAGCATCACATTGTTAGCCTTGTGCTCAGTAATTCTCTGCTTATGAAAATTTGAAAGGCGTGCATTTATGAGCAGAGTACATTAGCTGGCATAGTCCTGGTCTGCGTGACCAAACACACTATGCTCTTACTTTTATCTGTGGGTTTTATACATTTGCTCCTGGACTGGTAACATACATTCAAGTGATGATTATTACAGAAGCTGCCTTTCTCCTTGACTTTGATTTCTGGCAGCTCAGGTATTCAAATACAATTGTACTATAAGTCTTGAGATTTATCTCTTTTGAAACTCCATAAATATTATGATGTTGCTTTTCATGCAAAGTGTTTCTTTAGCCTCATTCCAAGAAATTAGTAATGTTTATGCTTTTGTGCTTTAAAGTTTTTATTAAATTATTTAATGATGATGTATTTAACTGGTCAGTGCTTTATCAAGAACCAGTTTCCTTGCTTAAGAGAAAAGCAATCTCTAATTCATGAAATTGTATTGTACATGTTTATGTTCTCAAATTCATACCACTGTACATACAAAATAGAAATGATATTGTAAGTGCTAGTTAAGTTCCCAGGCTAACCAACAGAGACACATTTATAACCTAATATTGCTGACTTTTGCTCTACTATACTAACTTTAAATTCTGGGGCCTGGGAGTGAGGCAGTACCAAAGAGTAGAAGAAAGAGTTTCTTCACTTTCCCAGTTACTATTGTGTGAACAACAGTCAGGCTTTGGCTTTCCCGGAGTAACTTGCAGTTAAATTTAAATTTTTTACACGTTAAAGAATCAGTGGTAGAATTTAGCCAATGTATTGTAGTTTCAACATTTAAGGGAGAAATATTTTTGCTCTGGGCTCAGTTCAGTTTTACAGATTCCTAAATTAATAAATTACTTTTAATTACATCTTCCTTTCTTTCCTCATTTGAGTTCAAATGTTCTCTTAAGTGCTAAACTTATACACTATTAAGCAGGGTTGTTCCTGGTTTAAGGGAAGAACAGTGATCACAACTTACATATATTGATCTTTTGATCTTTTGCAAGTTGGAACTAGGACCTCTTTCTGTAAATGTTCTTTTGTTTGGAGATGATCTGTATGATGGAGGGTGGAGAGTGTAATATGTATGTATGTCTTATTTTTCTTGAAAAGATCCTCTTCTATATATTATTTCATATGATTTAACTGTTTTCTTTTTTCTATAGGTTTATGGTCAATATACCAGCTCTAGAACAAACTAATCAGATTCTGCACATCTTGTTTATATTTTTACCCTTCCTGTGGGCGTTTGGGGTTCTGCCCCCACCCGACGCACTTCTCCTATGGGCAATGGAGCAGGTGTTACAGTTTGGCCTTGGAGGCTCACCTATGTCAACCCACCTACGGTAATTATTTTAAATACTAAAGTTATATGTAACTTACTCCTAAAGTACATTTTTTTTCTTTTCAAGCAAATCTGTTTTTTTCTCTGCAGGTTATTAATAATGTTCATCATTTCTGCTGGAACAGCTATAACATCGTATTTCATTCCCAGCACTGTTGGAGTGGTTCTTTTCATGACTGGACTTGGGTTCTTACTGAGTCTTAACCTAAGTGAGATGAGTTTTGTCTTCACACACAGAGTTGGAGCCAAATCTAAGGCTTTACACAGAACTTTAACCTGTTCGGAAAAACAGTTTACTTGGAAGGAGTACCTCTTCTACATCATTATGTTAGTCTTGGCCCTCTTGGAAGGCGCCTTGCTGCACCATCTTGCTTGTTGCTCACAGATTTCTAAAAATAGTCCCCAAGCTATCGTTGGCTATATTTTGATGATATTACTTATAATACTATGTATACTTAGAGAAATTCAAAGTGTCTATATCTTTGGAATTTTCCGAAACCCTTTCTATCCAAAGGATGTGCGAACCGTGAGGTTATTCTTAGAGAAGCAAGCAAGGCTTACGAAGATTGGTGTTGTCAGGCGGACTTTGCTGAATCTAGGTAGGAAGGTAAAAATCTACTAACCTTGTTTTCTATCTACAAGTGTACAGAAATACAGAATTCCCATATTTGTGTAATGTGCTTCATATAAGCATTTATTCCTTTATGTTTTGGTTTGTTCATTTGGGGTTGTTTTTGGTTTTTTTTAATCATTTAAATGTGCATTTAAAATACCTTGGACAAAATAAAATATGGTAGAAGGGGTTATTTTGCCTTAATTAATTTGCCTTTTTTTTGTTTGTGTGTCTTAGTGTCACCTTTTGCTATGATAGCATTTCTTTCACTGGACAGTTCCTTACAAGGGCTCCACTCTGTGTCTGTCTCCATCGGATTCACAAGAGCTTTTAGAATGGTAATCCTAGAATGAACTTTATAGTATTTTTCTGTTTCTAAACTTGTGATTTTGTTTATTCTAAAAGTGTACATAGGTGATCAAATTCTCCCTCGTAAAGTGGGTAATTTGTGCCCTGCAGGTATGGCAAAACACAGAAAATGCTTTATTGGAGACAGCCATCGTGTCAGCGGTGCAGTTGTTGACCTCCAGTATGGATACATGGTGGAACAGAAACCTGAATACAGGAATCAGACTCTTACTGGTAAATGTATTTTTAACAGTTTTATTGAAATGTAGTGCATACACCATTCTGTTCAGACTCTTACTGGTAAATGTATTTTTAACAGTTTTATTGAAATGTAGTGCATACACCATAAAATTACCCATGTAAAGTATGTAGTTCAGTGGCATATATTCAGAAGTTTGTGGTCATCGCCACAATCTAATTTTAGAACATTTTCAACATCTCAAAAGAAACCTCATAGACATCGTCATTTCTTAATTCCTACTTTTTATCACACCCACCCCCTGTTCAGCCCCAGCCACCATGAAACCTACTTTCTGTTTCTGTAGGTTTGCCTATTCTGGACATTTCACACAAATGAAATTACATGATATGTGGTCTCTTATATCTGGCTTCTTTCACTTACGTTTCCCAGGTTCATCCATATTGTAGCATGTATCAGTATTCTTTTTTGCTGCTGAATAATGTTCTGTTGTATGGCTATATGTATTTAGTTGATATTTTCATTAGAAAATAGATATCAGGTTGTTTTCACTTTTGACTTACAAATTATGTTGCAATGAACATTCGTGTACAAGTTTGTTATTGTTATGTAGATATAGATTTTCATTTCTCTGGAGTGTGTATATCTAGGACTAGAATTTCAGTCATATTGTATCTCTGTATAACACTTCGAAGTATTGCCTAATGTTTTTACAAAGTAGTTGTACCACTTTACATTTCCCACCAACAATGCATGGGAATTCTAATTACTCCTCACAAACACTTATTATTTGACTTTTTTATTACAGACGTTCTGGTGAGTATAAACTGCTATCTTGTGATTTTGATTTGATGTCTCTGAATGCTAATGATGCATCTTTTCATGTTTATTGGCCATTTGTACATGTTTTTTTGTGAAATGTCTATATTCAGATACTTTACCCACTTTTATTTGAATAACGTCTTTCTGTTGTTGAGTTGTAAGCATTCTTTAATGTATTCTGAATACAAGTTCCTTGACAGATATATGATAAACAAAATTTTTCTCCTATTCTATAGGTAGTCTTCTACTTTCTTGATAATGTCCTTTGAAGCAAAAAAGTTTTTAACTTTGATGAAGTTTAATTTATCAATGTTTTCTTTTGTCACATATTTTTATGTCACATCTAATAAACACTGCCTATTCCAAGGTCATAAATATTTACTATGATTTATTCTAAGAGTTTTACAGTTTTGGCTCTTACTTCTGTTTGGGTCTGAGATCTCTTTGCGTTGATATTTATAAATGTAACGTGAGGTAGGGTTCCAAAACCATTCTCTTGTATATGGATGCACAATTGTCTTAGCACCACTTATTGGAAAAACTAGTCTTTCCTCAATGACTTTTCTTGGCACCCTTGTCAAAAATCAAATGACAAATGTGAGGTTTTATTTTAGGATTATCAGTTTATTTCCTTTCAGTTATATACATATTCTTGACTATACTGTCTTGATCGCTGTAGCTTTATAGTTGGTTTTGAAATTGGAAAGGGTGAGTCCTTCAGCTTTGTTCTTTTACGAGATTGTTTGACTATTCTGGTACCCTTACATTACCATATAAATATTAGTCTCAGCTTTTAATTTTTTTTTTTGCAAAAAGGCATCTGAGCTTTGATAATAATAGCCTTGAACCTGTAAATCAGTTTGGGGAGTATTGGCATCTTAAAAAGATTAATTCTTTCCATTCACAAGCATAAGATTTTTTACATTTATTTAGTTCTTTTCAGAATTTATTTCAGCAGTGTTTTGTAGTCCACAATGTACAAGTGTTATGCTTTTATTAAATTTGTTCCTAAGTATTGTATTCTTTATGATGATACTATGAATGGCATTGTTTCCTTAATTCATTTTTTTGGCTTGTTTATTGCTACAGTATAGAATACAATTGATTTTTTCATATTAATCTTGTATCTTAAAACCCCACTGACCTCTTACTCTAGCAGGTCTTTAAGGAATTTCTTAGGATGTTCTGTATATATTATGTTATCTGAAAATGAGATACAGGGAAAATAGTTTACCTTCTTCCTTTCCAACCTAGATGTCTTTCATTTCTTTTACCTAATTGTTCTGGAGAGAACCTCTACTATAATGTTGATAGAAGGAGAAATACTGTACATCTTCTGAAGAAAGCATTCAGTCTTTCTCCATTATATTAATGTCAGTCTTTTATCGGTAAATATGATACCTGCTATTAGTTTCTTTGCAGAGGCTCTTTTATCAGATTGAAAAGTTTCCTTCTATTTCAGTTAAGTTTTGTTAATCATGAAGGTTGTTGGATTTTGTCAAATGCTTTTTCTGTGTCTATTGAAATGGGCATGATTTGGGTCCTTTACTCTGTTGACATGATGTCGTACATTGATTTTTGGTGTTAAACCAATTTTGCATTCCTGGAATAAATCCCACTAAGTCATGATGTATAATCCTATTTATATGTTGCAGGATCTGATTGGCTAGTATTTTGTTGAGAATTTATATATGCCTTTCTTGTCATTTGTCATGTCTTTGGTTTAGATATCATAATAGCACTTGACCTCATAAAATGAGTTGGAAATTTCATATAATTATTTTTAATGTTGTATAGTATTTAGTATGTATCTTAAATATTTTGTAGTATGTAGTATCTTAGAGTATAGAAGCCACCATCTGGGCCTCAGCTTTTTTCTGTGTTAGCTTTTAAATGACTAATTCAGATTATTTTACTTGTTATAGGTCTATTCTGATTTTTTATTCTTGAGTCAGTTTCAGTAATTCATATCATTCAGGGAATTTGTCAGTTTCATCTAATTTATTGGCATACAATTGTTCATGGTATTCTTAAAATCCTTTATTTTTTTCTGTAAGATAGTAATGTTACTTCTTTCTTTCATGATTTTAGTAATTTTAGTCTTTTTTTCTTCATCAACCTAGCTAAAGGTTTATCAGTTTTGTTGATCTAAAAAAAAAAAAAAAAAGGTTTTGGTTTCATTGATTTTTCTGTTGTTTTTCTGTTATTTTATTATTTTTTGCTCTAATCTTTATTTCCTTCCTTCTGTTTACTTGAGGTTTAGTTGCCTTTTTTTTTTTTTCTGATTTCTCTAGTATCCTAAGGTAGATGATTAAGTTATTGACTAAAGATCCTTCTTCACAAGTTTTGGTATGTTGTATTTTTGTTTCAGTCATTTCAAAAGATTTTCTTATTTATCTTCTGATATCTTCTTTCACCTATTGTTTATTTAGGAATGTGTTCTTTAATCTTCACATTTCTTTCTATTGTTGACTTAGTTTTGCTTTGGTTGAAAAACATATTTTGTGTGATTTGTGTGAACATAGTATGATTTCAATCTATTGAGGTTTGTCTTATGGCATGACTTTTGTTTCTATCTGTAAAAGACTGTCTGAAATAAGGATAAAATGTTGCTGGTTCAATTCTCAGCCAGGACACACATAACTAGGTTGCAAGCCAGGTCTCCAGTGAGGTCCATAGCTAGAGGCAGGTAAAAAGCAACCATACATTGATGTCCCTCTCTCTTCCCCTCTCTCTAAAAATAATAAATAAAATCTTTTAAATAAAAAATAAGGATAAATTAAGGATAGTTGCTTAACCATTTACCATTTCTAGTTCTCATGACTAAATAAGCATGTAATTCAAAGCTTGGTCAACCTTGAGATATAGACATTACTAAAGAGAACTGTTAGTACTATTTTTTAAGGAAGCCTAAACACTTAAAAGTATCATTTCATTTATTAATTGTGAGGTTGGAGAAAATTATAACAGAATCTCAGATAAAGGCTATATCCTTTAAAATATGGAGGCATTAATAAAATTACACAATTTTCCTTTTATGACCTGGGAAATTCATGAAACGACTAGAATAAAGAATAAAAATTAAATATCATTTTTAAGAATAAAAAAGTGTAAAAGATTTATTAAGAGTAAAGAATTATTTTAATTTTTATTTTTATGTCTCTACAGGTTGGTATCATGCGTGATCGTCTGATTCAGTTCATCTCCAAATTGCATTTTGCTATGGCTATACTTTGGGCATCATGGATGGAGAAGAAACGTAAAAAATCAACCACCACTTTATGCATACTCAACATTGTTTTCTCCCCATTCGTGTTGGTCTTCATAATTTTTTCTACACTACTCTCTTCTCCCCTTCTCCCCCTCTTCACCCTCCCTTTATTCTTGGTGGGGTTTCCCCGGCCTATTCAGTGTTGGCCAGGAGTGGTGGGCACTGCAGCCTCTGTGTGTGTGGATACAATGTACTACTACCAGATGATCCCAAGTCTAACTGCTGCACTGCAGTCTGCAATGACAGCCGGAAGCTTAGGTAAGTAAATGGGTTGTGCTTAAATTCTCAGTAATGTATTGGGTTGGCCAAAAATGTATTTGGTTCTTTCCATAAGATGACTCTAGTAATGTTTGTTTGTCTTGAACTTCATTCAAACAGTTTTGTTAGATTGTATTGTGACAGCTGTCATATCAGTGTGCATTTTTTTAAAGAAATAAAGAAGTTGGTGAATTTTTGTGTAGCTATTTTATTATTGTAGATAGAAAATATGCAACTTTTTTTGGCATAATGTGCTTGATTATTTCAAGAAAGGTAAAAATGTGACTGAAATGCATGAATAGATTTGTGCAATATATGGAGAAGGTAATGTGACTGTTTGAACCTGTCAGAAGTGATTTGCAAAGTTTTGTGGTAGAGATTTCTCACTGGACAGTGCTCCACAGTTAGACCAGTTGAAGTTGATAGTAATCAAATCAAGACATTAATTGAGAATATTCATCGTTATACAGTGTGGGAGATAGATGACATACTCAAAATATCCAAATCAATAAAGTTATTGGTGAAAGTGAAAAACGTGACCTCTATTTTACAAAGAAAACCATATGGACTTTTGGCCAGCCCAATATTTAAAGTACAAAAACATGAATATTAAAAAAACACAGTCTTTTGAGCCAACCATTATACAGATCCTTTGATATGTAGAAAACTTTGATATGTAGAAACTTAGCAGAAAGACTAAATATGAAAGAGATGTGTATCTCCTGCTCCTTATTTTGAGGCAAAGTTATAAAAGAAAAATTCTAAGAGGAAATTTTATTATGGTGATTTGAAAATTTTTTTAAAACATATTTTTAAATAAAATCAGATTGTAGCCTCATCATTGAAACATGAAAACACCTTATCTCCCAAAATTGTGTGTATTTATAATGAGTTCATATCAAGTAGATGCAATAGATTTAAATGGATAAAGAGGGAAAACCAGTTTTATGTAATGTCAGATTGAATTGCTTAAGGATGTTTGCTCATATGTTGTTAGTATGAAGCAACTTAAGTAGATTGACAAAGTTATAGGGCATGATAATATAAAGGCTTTGGTCATTGGTTGGTTGCCTGCCAAAATGAAGTATATTGTAAATTAGCAAGACTTTGATGAGAATAAACTAATTTTATAATAATTATAACTTTACTTTTATAATTTCATGATACACGAACTGCAAACTCAACTGTATTTTACTTCTCAAGTTTGGTTTTAGATAAGTTATAAGCTGATGACAACAGTGGATTGATTGTTTCCTACCATAGGCCTCACCCCTGATACTTGTTCTAGGGGCTGACTTCCTAGCAAACTGATGCCAGTTAGAGTTGCAATTTAAAATTAGAATTCAAATGAAATGTTTACCTGGGTTGAACTTTTCTATTTATCCAATTGTGTTAGGTAAGTTAGAAAAAACTTTGTAGTACAAATTATTTGTGAATAATCATTTTCCTTTCTTATGGGAAATATTCTGTACTTTTTATACTTTAATCCAGTTCCAATTTTTATCATGTAATGTACCACTTTTTAAAATACCTGTAATATTAAACTCACATCTGAAATAATAACTTAGTAATAAGTAGAAATTATACTTTATTATCAAATCCAATACACTCAACCAAGAACTGTGTTATAAAGTATTTCCTGTAAAAAAATGAGGTGACATTTCACACTTTCACACACTCTGATAGGCAAAAATGTACAAAGTCTAACATTACCAAGTAGTGGCATAGGTATTGGGAATAGGAAATCTCAGACTGTGCTGGAAAGAAACGCGTATATCTGTAAAACCACCTTGAAGAGTAAATTTACACTGTAGTCATGATGTGTGTATCCCACTGCCTAGTGATTTGAGTTTTAAAATCCATAATCTATTGATTCCATTTCTAAAGGAACTCTCACACATCTGTTTTGGGTTCCCCAAGACCATTCCTAGATTTGATGATTTGCTAGGAGGGCTCATAGAATTCAGCATATAGTCATACTAAGATATTTTATAGCTATAGGGTGCACAGCAAGCTCAGCAAAAGGAGAAGTCACATGGGGTAAAAGAGACTAGCTACAAACTTCTAGGTGTTCTCCCCTGGTGTAGTCACACAGGATGTGCTTGATTCCCCATCAATGTGTTGTGATAATGTGTGATATGTTGACTACCAGGGAATTTTATTTGAGATCAATGCCTAGGGGTTTTACTGGGGCTGGTCATGATGCACCCCTCCCTGCCTAGTGCATACCAAAGTTCCAGACTCCCAAAAGAAAAACCAGTGTTCAGTATACACTGTCTTAAAAAAAAAATAGTACATACAATGTGGTAGGTAGCAGCTTATGTAAATTGTAATACTACAGAACATTTTTATGCATGTGTATAAAAATGTCAAGTGTTTAAAATTATTAATGTGAAGTTGCCTTTTATATACAGTACTTAAATGTTTCCTAGTATTCTCAATATGTAGTTAGGATTTTATATGGCAGATTCTTATTTATTTATTTAATCTTTTTATTTATTTTTTTTAATTGTAATTTTTAGAGAGTGGGGAAGGGAGAAGGGCAGAGAGGGAAATGGACGTCAATGTATGGCTGCCTTTCACCTGCCTCCAGCCACAGACCTGGCTGGAGACCTGGCTGGCAACCTGGTTATGTGTCCTGGCTGGGAATCGAACCAGTGATCTTCGGGTTTGCAGGCTGGTGTCTTATCCACTCTGCCACCAGCCAGGGGAGATTCTAACTTATTGCTTTTCTAGAAATGAGATCCTTGACTTTTTATGTATTATTACCTGTGGAGAGCTTAATTTAATACCGCATTATATGCAATGAATAGGCATTTCTATTCTTGGCATAAAGAGAGGTCAAAGGAGTTGTGAACTAGTTTAAAGTGTGTTACGAATTTTGAAGATTCATGTTGCAAAATAAAACAAATGTGAACAATTACTTACCTTTTTTTTTTTCTTTTAGGTCTCATCTTACCTGGTTCTCATTACTTGGGCCGTTTTCAGGATCGTTTAATATGGATAATGATTCTAGAACATGGCTATACTTACTGCTATATTAACATTAAGGTCAATGTGCATTTGAAACTTTTCTAGTCCAGGGGTAGGCAAAAGTAGGTTTACAGTTGTCATGCAAATAAATAATACAATAATTTATAAATAATAATTTAAGAATAAACTTTTGTGTACTCACAATGGTAAATTTACTTTGCCCACCACTGTTATAATACATGTGTAAAATTTTACCTATTATGTACACATCAAACAATAGCTCAGTTTGAAAGAGTATCTTTTAGTTACCTGTGAAAACACCTGGGGGGTTTAAAGTATATTTCAATATACATATATTGATAGATTAGTATTGATTGTATAATAGAGCATAGTAACAAAATATACTTTCCGCATTTACATCTAATCTTGTTTTTTTTATCCGTCTAGTCGAGCGTCTTAAAAGTATGACTCAGTAATTTTCTTTACACCTACATCATGTTCTCAATTTAATAATTTTTTGATTCCACTGCAGCTATTTTTCTCCTTTCTTTTAGAGCAAACTGACTTATTAGATTTGCTCATAAAACCTAATGCAGGTCCTTTTATTGACCTCTTGTGCTCCATGACATATACAGTATAAAGATACACCTTTTGGTAGCAGTCCTTTTTATTTTATTTTTTTCCATTTTTTTGGACATGAGCTTGGTTAGCTGTATACTATCTACTAACGTTTATATAAATTTAAAGTTTACAAAGCACTTTGTTACCTATTCTAATCTTCACAACCCTATATACTAGGATTATTTTTCTTTGAAAGAGAAGGAAAAAGAATCTCAGAGATGTTAGGTGACCTACTCAGGACTGTATACTAATATCTGATAGTCCATGATTTAAAAATGGGTTCTGATGTCACATTTCATGTTTTCTCTCTGGATCATAATAAGCCTGACAAAACTGCCTTCTATTAAAGGCACTGATAGCTTTGTTAAAATGTATAAATTAATAAACAACAATAATAATGTTAAACAAGGACCTGGGGTACATCCTCTTCATGTGATTTCTTTTGGGCAATAATCAAAATATGTTTAAAATTCACATAAGAATGTATCCAGGCCCTGGCTGGGTAGCTCAGTTGATTAGAGCATTGTCCTGATATACCAAGGTTGTAGGTTTGATCTCTAGTAAGGGCACATACAAGAATCAACCAATAAGTACATATATAAGTGGATCAAGAAATCAGTGTTTCCCTTTCTCTCTCTCTCTCTGTCCACTTCCTCTCCCTTCCTCTTTCTAAAATCAGTTTTTAAAATGATTCCCCCCAAAGGAATGTATTCATAATATTTATTATTTCAACATATATTTGTTGTATACCTACTGCATGCCATGTACTGGTTTAGACACTACATATATAGTAGTAACTGAAAGAGATCTTTATTAAGTTTACATTATATTTGGAGGAGACAGGCAATCAAATATACAAATATTATTATGTTATTATAATAAATCATTGGAACATGAGAATGGTTAAATAAGTTATGGCAAAAAAAATAGGGATTATTTTTATCTCTGTATTCAATATTAGATGTATTAAGTACCATTAAGTTTGAGTTAAATAGCTCTTGAGTTAAATAAAATTTTTACATTTTTAAAATATTTTTATTTGAGAACCCAGTAATGGGAGTTTACAATACTAGTTGCTTTTCTCTGTAATATGTAATCATAAATTTGCATACTTTTTAATTTCCTCTTAGGGGTTAGAATTGCAAGAGACATCATGTCATACTGCTGAAGCTCGAAGAGTTGATGAAGTTTTTGAAGGTGCCTTTGAACAAGAAGAATATGCAAAAATATGTTCCATTAATGGACACTTTGAAAATGTCTTGACACCCTGTACTGTTTTGCCTGTGAAACTCTATTCTGATGCCAGAAATGTCCTCTCTGGCATAATAGATTCTCATGATAGCTTAAGAGAATTTAAAGGTGACCTTGTTAAAGTACTTGTATGGATACTCATTCAGTACTGCTCCAGAAGGTCCAGCATGCAGGAAAATGTTCACAAAACTAAAAATAAAGGGAAAGCATCTCCAACAATCCTGCCCACTTTTAATACTTCACCACAAACTGAATCCTCAGAAGACACAATTAGTTTAAATTCAGAAACTTTAGATGACTGGTCTGATGATGTTTTGGGTGATGAGCCAACTACCAAAAAAGGAAATGAAGAAAAAGATGGATTAAAAGTTTTGCAAAGTATAAATTTACCTCTTCCAGGATCAGTAGAATCACAGATGGTTGGTGATTATTCCATAGGCAAAGTTCCTGACAATAGTTTTTACAAAGCAGTTATATTGGGATACCCTGCTATTGACAAAGGAAAACAAGAAGACATGGCATATATTCCTCTCATGGAGTTCAGTTGTTCTTATTCTCACCTGTTAAGCTTACCTGAAGAGTGGACGTCTAATTGTTTGCCTAATTCCAAAATGAATGAGATGAGCTTATTGTTTCCAGAAGACTGGTACCAATTTGTCTTAAGGCAGTTGGAATGTTTTCCTTCAAAAGGAAATGTCCCAAATGTACTGAAAGAAATTGCAAAGGACAAAGTTTTAAAAGACTTATATGTTCGTGCTGTAATGACTTGTTATTTTAGTTTATTGGGAGTAGACCGTATGGATCCAAGTCCTGGTCATATATTGAGAGTTTACAGTGGTGTTTTGCCTTGGTCAGTTGCCTTGGATTGGCTGACTGAAAAGCCAGAACTGTTCCAACTAGCCCTGAAAGCTTTCAGGTTATTCATTTTGAGTCTATACAAGTTGTAACATTGGCAGGAAACTATTGAGTATTTTAATAACCTAGAAGGAGATACACCTTCATTTCTCATTTTGAAAAGGAATCACTGCCTTAAAAATGAAAAAGTTGCATAATTATGTATTGTGACTATATCAGGAGTATAATTTATACTTTGTTTTCTTTGTGTGGAGGACTTATTTTTCATTTAAATTAAATTAACTCCATAATTTCTCCCTTTTTTTAAATTTTTTTAATTTTATTGTTGCTGTATTGCATCCATCCCCTTTTTGCTCCCCTCTGTCCATTTCTCCCTTTTAATATGAAACATGTATCATTTCGGTTTAATGTCTTAAAATATTTTTTAAAGATTTGATTTACTATTTTTAGAGAGGGGGGAAGGGAGAGAGGCAAAGTGGGAGAGAGACATTAATGTATGGTTGCCTTTCACCTTCTTCCAGCTATAGAGCTAGCTGGAGACCTAGTGTGCAACCTGATTATATGCCCTGGCTGGGAATTGAACCAGTGCCCTTTGGGTTCACAGCCCGGGGCCTTATCCACTGTGCCACCAGCCAGGGTTTAATGTGTTAAAATAATAATTGAACAAATTATTTATAAAATTGATAAAAATTCTAAAATTTTGTTTCTCCGTTTTTTAGGTATACTCTGAAACTGATGATTGATAAAGCAAGTTTAGGTCCAATAGAAGACTTTCAAGAGCTAACTAACTACCTCGAAGAATATGAAAGCGACTGGTACATTGGTTTGGTATCTGATGAAAAGTGGAAAAAAGCAGTTTTACAAGAAAAACCCTACTTATTTTCTCTGGGGTATGATCCTAACATGGTAAGGTTAAAACTGAGTTTTTGTACATTCCCTTAAAAACGGAAAACACTTATAAAATATTTGAACTAGGTGATAGAGATATGACATTCTACATATTAATTACAGTTTTAAGACATTTGTAGTCATGACCTTATGGCCAACTTAGTTCAATTTTGAAATGACTGAGTATTTACTTTTACAAAGTTAATAGGAGCCAATTAAAAATGCTGTGTAGTCATTGTATTAGGACCTATAGGAGAGTCAAGTAAATGTGATTTGCTATAGCAAAATTGACTAAAAGCATTATATTTGTATGTTAAATTCTAGTATATTAATTATCACTTTGGATTTGACTCCAGGCCAAAAATTAATTTGTACTGGCAAGGTATTTCTTTTGCTGATATTTATACTTTATTTGAAGCATATCTAACCTGTGAAAATGAAGAAAGACTCCAAATGGTGAATGACTTTTTAAAATTTAGTACTTGTTCTCATTGCATTAAAATGTCACTGAGTGTGCACAGTATGAAAAACTCAGTGTTATGCGCTTAGGGGTTTCATGACTGGCATTAGAACCTAAGAAGCTCTGCGAATGTGCTCCCCAATGAAACTGATGAAAGTTATTTTTTAAAAATAATAATTAAAGTCTTGGAAATGGTTCTAAAAGCATACAGCAAATGAAGAAACATTTATTCAAGAAAATCAACTAAAACCCAGTGCATACAGTGAGAGACTGCAGTATTTATGCCAAGACCTGTTTTCTCCCAGCTCAGTAAGACAGAAACATCCATCCAGACTGCACGGACAAGAACACAGAGCTCCCTCTCCTCTCACCTGCCAGTTGGAGGACTTTTCTTACGAAGGGCAGGACTTCAGCATTTCTCATCCTACTCTCAGCACATGTTGTGAGGCTAGTTTCTGAGCATGTGTAGTTAAGAGGTGAGAACTCCTTTCTGGACAATCCATCTAATTGGCTGGAGGCTTTAACCTGAACATGATGCCACCGAGAATACTAGTGCCTTGATCACCCTTGCGTCCCATGTAGAGGAGGTACCACACTGGGAGAGGCAGGACAAGAAGACATGAGATTACTGCATCGCCCCCTACCTAGCACTTATCTCCTAAAGCACATCATTGTCTCACCTTCAGAATCAGAGCTGTGGCTGGGAAGTTTTGCCTAGTGGGAGAAGCCAGCCATTAAAAAAATTTTTTAAAAAAATCTCTTTCCAAAGGAACTAACGTTATTTGCAAAATTGTGTTAACACACTGAAGCTTAACATTCTCTTAAAAACTATGGAGGTTGTGTTATGGTGAAAAGTAATTAAGAGGCAGTTAGTAAATTCATTATAGATGTAAGTTAAACTGTAGGTTGGATAGATTAACAGAGAGAACCCAGAAAGAAACAATAGATTTGTTCTGATACTCATCCCCAAAACTATTCTTTCAAAGGATCCCAGATTTAATTGAATCAGTCTGTGAAGCAATTTATACCTCAGGTTATTGTTGAAAATGTTGATCAATCAAGGGTGAGGTGTGAACAGTTAACAGGAGAGCCCTGCCAAAACCACTGTTATCCCAGTAGCTGTGGGCATTCACAAGGCTGCACTCCCAAAGGAGCAACATCAGACTTCACACTTGGTTGGGGAGGTACGGATTAATGTCACTGAAGTCACCTGAAAACTCACTAACTAAAGGAATAACGACAAGTCTTGCAGAGAGAAAGAAGAGGATCAGTACCCAGAATTGGTACAGTATTATCTAAAATGTCTAGTTTTCAACAAAACGTGTGAGACATAAGAAAGTCTGACTCATACACCAGGGGAAAAAACAAAACAAATTGCCAATGTGGCTTATTTGGTTGGGGTGTCCCCTGTAACCAAAAGACTGTGGATTTGATTCCCATTCAGGGCACATACCTAGGTTGTAGGTTTGATCCCTCTGGTTCAGGCACATACGGTCCCTGGTCAGGTGTGTATGGGAGGCAACAGTTGGTGTTTCTCCCATTGATGTTTCTCTCTCCCTTTTTCTCTAAAAGCAACAGAGAAATCCTCAGGTGAGAATTTAAAAAGTATCAACAAAGTAGGCAACAGACTGGGTATAGAAGAAACGTACCTCAGTGCAATAAAAGTCATTTTAACCTATGCAAAAATCAATACAGGAAGCCACACTAGAGAGAAATACATTAAAAAGATAATGTTGAATTAAAGTGATAGGATTATAGGTGATTTTATTATGCCAATTTTCTGTAATATAATTTTGTTACTTCATTGTGATTTAATGAATAAGGTTTCTTTTGAGAACTATAAAGGTACAACACTACTATTTAATAACATTAAAATGAATAATTTCTGTTGTTTTGCTAAGACTGTAAACAATGACAAAATTTTTAAAGTTCATTTTCTTTAAAAAATAAAAATAAATAAAGGCTTTACATGACAATCCCAGTGCTCTAATATATTACTCAACAGTGAAAAGCTGCAACATGGAAATTATTTGTTTTTTAAAAAGCCAGACGACAGATCCACTAGAGGGAATCAATAGATTTTAACTGGTGAAAGAAAGAATTAGTGAACTTGAATATTCTGGATCAATAAAGATATGCAATCCAAAGATGAGAGGAAAAAAGGAATTAATAAAAAGAAAAAAACCCTGACAAAATATGGAACACAATTAACTGCTTAGCATACACATAGTGGGGTACCAGAAGGACAGGAGAGAAGGAAAGGAGCAGAAAAAAATTATTTGAAGATATAATGACTGAAAACTTCCCAATTTTATTGAAAAACATTAAGCATCCAGGAAGCTCAGCAAACTTCAAATAGACACATCTGCAAAGACCCATTCCAAATAAGGTTACAGTCATAGGTACCATGGTTTAGAACTGCAATACATCTTTGAAGGATGCTGTTCAACCAAGTATAGACCTGTACTTCATACTATATATAATAATGAACTCAAAATGGCATAAAGACCTAAAGGTAAGAGCTAACACCATAAAAATCTTAGAAGAAAGCAAAGGAGGAGTAAATCATCATCATCGTAAACTTGGCAGTGGATTCTTAGATATTAAACCAAAAACCTGAGAAACAAAAAATAATAGGACTTCAAAAATAAAAAAAAATAAAAAAAATAAAATAAAATAAAATAAAATAATAAAAACTTTGGTGTTTCAAAAGACACCATCAAGGAAGTGAAAAGACAACTTACAGAATGAAAGAACAATGTGCATATATGTGATGAGGGACCTGTTACTGGTCTATTTAAAGAACTCTTACAACTCAAAATGACAAGTAACCCAACTTTAAGAGATCTGTATAGACATATCTCCAAAGGAGATATACACATGAAAAGGATGTTCAACCATCATCAGAGAAATGCAAATCAAAACCACAATGAAATATCACGTCACGCGCACTATGATGGCTAAAATGGAAAAGTCAGATGATAAGTCTTGGCATGGATATGGAGAAATTGGAACTGTACATTCAGTGCTGGCAGAAATGTAAAATGATGCAACCCCTTTTAAAAACATTCTAACAGTTTCTCAAATGACTAAATGTAGAATTCCTCTAACACAATTATACCATTCCTAGGTATATGAGGAGGGACCCCCCCAAAAAAAAAAAAAAAAAAAAAAAACTGGAATTATAAGAAACTTTGTATTCTTATAGGTTTAAACTTAAGTCACCTTCTGAGTACTATCCATCTAATGCAATACACTTATCAAGACATTTTTATCCACTGCTCAAAGCAGTTCTTGAACTTGTCAATTTTGATGCCTTTTAGTGCTTCTGCCATTTTTTGCTTCACCTCTTCCACATCAGCAAAATATTTCCCTCGAGGACTTTTTCATCTAGGGAAACAAACAAATAAAAAAGTTACTTGAGGTGAGATGAAGTGAATAAGGAGGGTGCAGGATGGTGAGTCATGCTGTGTTTGGTCAAGAACTGCTGAGCACTTAGCATGATGTAAACAGGAGTGCTCGTAAATCACCCATCATGAAATGAGCAAGCACATTGAGCCTTGAAAAAAATTTTTTTTCACTGAAGCCAAACATAGCCTCTCACAACACCACCAGCTGGCACACTGACACAGATGGGTTTCCATAACACTCTCTTAGTGGGAGAAGCCTGCACTACAAGGGGCCCACCCTTCACAAGATAATTCCATTCTGCGGGGGGGAGTCCTCCCTTGTATAACCAAGAGAGACAAAAACATCAATACAAAAAAATGTGTGTGTGTGTGTCAGTAACAGTGCTATTTAGAATTGCCAAAAGGTGAAAAAAATCCAACTGTTCATCAGCTGATGACCACAAATTATGGTATTTCCATACAGTGGAATTATTTGACTTAAAAAAGGAATGAAGTATGGTTAAAGGTTCAACATGAATGAACCTTGAAAACATTATGCTAAATTACAGATGCCAGTCACAAAAGAGCACATATTGTATGATTCCATTCATATGAAGTTTGCAGAATAGGCAAATGTATGGAGTTAGAAAGTATTTTAGTGGTTGCTTAGGATTGGGGGAATGAAGGGATAGAAGGTTAATTCATAGCTGAAGAGTACGTTTGTTTTTGAGGTCATGAAAATGTTCTAAAATTGACTGATAATAGTCCATATACACTACGTACTATTTTTTTAAATGTTGAAATGTATGCTTTACATAAGTAAATTGTATGGACTGTGAATTACATTTCAGTGAAGCTGTTTGTGAGAAGAGCCTATTGTTTGATTTCTCACTGATGAGTGTATATGACTTATGCATTGCTGAGGCCAGGTGGGATAAAGGAATAGAGAAGGAAAGATGAGTTACTGAGATTTTGCTGTTCTGTTCATTGAGTGAAATGGCTTTCAGGAGACTTAATCCTGAAGACAACCAACTCGTGTGTCCATTTTAAACACCACTTTCTGTTAAAGTTTGCCTCAATACAGTGGAATTTTTTTCTTTCTTTCTTTTTTTAAAAAAGATTTTATTCGTTATTTTTAGAGATGGGGTTGGGGAGGGAGGGAGGCAGAGAGGGAGAGAAGCATCAATGTATGGTTGCCTTTCACCTGCCTCCAGCTGAGGACCAGGCTGGAGACCTGGCTTGCAGCTGGGATATGTGCCCTGACTGAGAGTCAAATCAGCCACACTGGGGTTCACTGGGAATTTTTGTCTAAGTTTATAAATAAAATATAAAGGCCTGAATATAATCTTGTGTTTTTTTCTCTCCTACCCCTTTTCATACTTAAAGGGAGTTTACACTGGGAGAGTACTTACCCTTCAAGAATTACTGATCCAAGTTGGGAAGTTAAATGCCGAAACTGTCAGAGGTCAGTGGGCCAATCTTGCGTGGGAATTGCTTTATGCCACAAACGATGACGAGGAACGTTATAGTATACAAGCTCACCCACTACTTTTAAGGAACCTTACGGTCCAAGCAGCTGATCCTCCCCTGGGATATCCAATTTATTCTTCAAAACCGCTCCGTATACATTTGTATTAGAGCTCATTTTGACTTGTGCATGTATTGACATCAAATGAGATGTCTTTATTATTTCATTCTAGAAGAACAGTGATTTCTCAAACGTCACTGACCTCTCTCCTCCCACAAGTTAGAGATACCTGGGAAAAGCTAAGCTCTACAAAATGGATTGTCTTAGCCATCTTAATTGCTTTAAAAAACCTTTATGTCTTACATAAAAGTTAGAACTATTGGCCAATATTTGTGCCCAATGGATTATGGTAGGCTTTGTTAAATATAAAATAGTATAAAATTAGATAATGAATTTTTAATGCTTTCTTAAATGTGTGATAGAAAACTTGCCTTACAAAGTCAACAAATGTGTAATTTTTACATACTTATAAGATGGGCACATTAGTGTTTTTAAGTAATGATAACATGCTATTAAAGGCTATATAATGTATATATATTTATTTGAAATATGTTAAACTTTATAGTATTTTCAAACTTTGTGCTGTTTTAACATTTAGCATGGTCTGGCTATTTTATATAATTGTCTACTTTTCATATATACTTTAATTCAGAAACCTTAACAATTTTTAATAAAATATTTTCCAATAAAACCTTTTTCTTCTGAGTATCATTTTTATATATGTGAAGTAAAAGAGATTTAACCCATTCATCATTTACTACTATACAGAATTAGCAATGTTAGGGTAATATGAGTATGCTTACTGAGGCCATTCTATAGACCTAGCTCCTTATACGTTTCTTTTTAAAGTATATTTTATTGATTATGCTGTTACAGTTGTCCCAATTTCTTTTCCCTTTGCTCCTCTCCATCAAGAACACCTCTTCACTCCTGCAATCCCAACCCACCCCCCTTAGTTCATGCCCATGGGTCATGCATATAAGTTCCTTGATTTCACCCTTTCCTATATTATTCTTAACTGACCCTTGTCTATCTGGTACTCACCAATTATGTTTCCTAATCCCCACACCATTTCTCCATTTTTCCCCTTTCCCCCTGCCAGCTGATAATCCCTCAATGATCCCCATACCTGTGATTCTGATCCTGTTCTGGTCATTTGCTTAGTTTGTTTTTGTTTTTACTTTTTAGATTCTGTTGTTAATAGTTGTGAGATTATTGTCATTTTAATGTTCGTAGCTTTGATCTTTTTCTTACATAAGCCCTTTTAACATTTCATATAATAATGGCTTGGTGATGATGAACTCCTTTAGCTTTACCTTGTCTGAGAAGCATTTTATCTGCCCTTCCATTCTAAATAATGGCTTTGCTGGATAGAGTAATCTTGGTTGTAGGTTCTTACTTTTCATCATTTTGAATACTTATTGCAGTCCCTTCTTGCCTGTAAAGTTTCCTTTGAGAAATCAGCTGATAGTCTTATAGGAACCTCTTCGTAGGTAACTCTCCTTTTTTCTTCTGCTTTTAAGATTCTCTCTTTATCTTTAACCTTGGCATTTTAATTATGATGTGTCTTGATATCATCCTCTTTAGGTCTAGCTTGTTTGGGACTCTGCTTCCTGGACTTGTGTGTCCATATCCTTTGCCAAATTTGGAAAGTTTTCCTTCACTATTTTTTCACACAGGTTTTCAATTTCTGGCTCTTCCTTCTGGCACCCCTATGATTCAGATGTTGGCACATTTAAAGTTGTCCCAGATGTTTCTATGCCTCTCTGTTTCCTTCCAATTCTTGTTCCTCATTCTGTACTGGTTGACTGTTTGTTTTTATGTTCCAAATCATTTATTTGAACCCCGGTTTCCTACCCTTCACCATTGGTTTAGTTTGGGTTTTCCTTCATTTCACTTAGCTTAGCTTTCACTTCTTACCTTCTGGGTTTATCATACTCAAGCACATCTGTCAAGTTTGTGATCATTTTTATCATCAGCATTTTTAACTCTGTTAGGTTGGCTATTTCTTCCTCACTTAGTTTGCCCACTGGAACCTTGATCTGTTCCTCTTTTGGGCCATACTCTTATGTCTCCTCAACTTGACAGGGTCCTGTGTTTGCCTCCGTTTTTTAGGTAGAGCTGTCGCACCTGTTACATTTGTAAGGGGTGGAGCCTTAGGTATCCTCAGTCCTGGGAGACCTGTTTAGCCACATCATGGTGCTTTATATGAGGGTGGGGTCTGAGAGGGAACAATGCTGCTTGCTCAGCACTCACCCCTTTTCCAGGCACTTGTACTGCTTTCTGCATGGTACTAGCTCCTTTCTAGCTATTGCCCTGGTGGTTCCCGGAGTGGGGGTGGGTCTGTGGACGGTTCTAGGGCTCTGGGGGCCTCAAAAGAAATAGACTCTGCTGGGAGACTGGCAGAGTCTCCAACCCCCATTGGTTTCCATAGTCAGAAGTGATGAGGCCTTATTTTCCACCTGGCACTGGAACTATACGCCTCGCAGTTGGGTCTGGTGCTGAGAGTGCTTGCCAGGTGTCCCTACTTTTTCTTTAATGTATGACGGCACTTTCTGCTGCCCTGGCAACAGCTGTATGTAAGTTGGTGAAGGAATTAACAGTTTAAAGAGTTCTAAATCTTTGTATTATCCACAAAGAATTTTAAAATACTAAATAAATTAGACTTTGCTGTATCACCTATAGGATAACCACTAAAAAATAATAGAAAAAACCTAAGTATATAACTACAAAGCTAACTTAAGAGGAAAGTGGAATAATAATGTGAAAAAAAAAAAAGAGAAAGGTAAAACTTAACAAGTTATACACTTAAAATATGAGGTCTGGAAAAAGTCCTGCCATCATTATTAATATAATGAGCATGGTTTGTGTGACATTGATGTGACCTGGCAGTCAAGGAGAGTGGACTGGAATGTGCATGTGTGAACAATGACTTCACTGTCCTAGTCAGTGGGGGCAGGAGACACAGTTGAGTTAGCATGTGTACTGTGTGGCCAACGCATTCTAAATGAGCAAGTAGAGCACCAAATCTGCATCAAATTTTGCATTAAACTTGAACATTCCTCTGCAGAAACTACTTGGATGATTCAGAAGGCCACAGCTTTGGGCAACTGGTGATTAGCAGCTTCATCACAACAATGCACCTGCTCATGTGTCATGTCTCATGCAGTTGTTTGCCAAAATATCAAATCACCCAGGTGACTCAGCCTCCCTACAGCCCAGATATGGCACCCTGTAACTTCTGGCTTTTCCCAAAACTCAAATCACCTTTTAAAAGGAAGAGATTTTAGACCATTGATGAGATTCATGAAAATATGACAACAGTAACTGATGGCAATTGGGAGAACTCTGTGAGGTCCCAAGGTGCCTACTTTGAAGGAAACTGAGTCATTGTCCTAGGTACAATGTTTCTTGTATCTTCTTCAATAAATGTCTCTGTTTTTTCATATACATGGCTGGGTACCTCTAGACAACTTCCTATGTGCAATTTATTGTACATCAGTTACATTTTAGTAAAGGTGTTAAAAATGTTTATTAAATCTGCCTGTCAATGTGACATCATTGCACCCAGTAGTTGAGCAGCTAACCCAAAAGTCATAGCTTCTCCTGGTGACTCTTCTACCAGCTCACCAGCCATCCTCTTGCACAACCCAATTTGTACCTCACTTTCAGCACTGGTAGAATGGAGCACACCATTTCCTTCCTATTTCAAAGTGTCATTGGAGATAATGATTAGGAAATAAGATGTCAGTGCAAAACAAATACTTTTGTAAGTCAATATGTGAACACTTGGTTTCACAGTTCTTGACTATCTTTGAGAAAATGAACTTTGACAAAAATCTGCATTTCCACTTGGGCTGCTGGCAAAATAGCCTGTGAATGACAGAGGGCTTATACAGATATTAATTACATTCTATAAAAAACACTATACAGATAAATTTCTAAAACTCATTTTAAATTATTTATACCTTTTCTACCTTTCATTGGCTGGTATAATTAAGCAAAGTAAATTCATTTTTTCCTTTATCTTCATACCATGCTAATTTCAGTCTCTTGAGTTTTCATTCATGACATTCTGGAGACAATGAATACCTGGCTGACCTAGCTGGTGTGGCTTAGTTGGAAGGTTCAATTCTTGGTCAAAGCACATGCCTAGGGTACAGATTCCAACCCCCGGTCTAGGTGCATAGGATTCACATAAAATCCCTGCTCTGGGCATATATGGGAGGCAACCAGTGGGTGCTTCACTCTTGCATCGATGTCTTTCTCCCTCCCTCCCTTCCTCTAAAAAAGCAATGTAAATAATGTCCTTGGCTGAGGATTTTTAAAAAACAAAAGGAATCCCTAGCTCACATGTTCTCAACAAACCCCTGAATGTTGACAAGCACAATGCCAAGCACTGTAGGTTCAATGACAGGTAAAACAAAATGGACTTAGACCCCAATCTCCTGAAGCCTCTGTTAAAGTGTACCCTTTCAAGGCTTGGTCCAGATCATACCTAAAGTGTAGGTTAGCCGAATGCTAAAAATAATTACTCTTTATTGCAAGATTGATGGCAACCTTTTATTTGCTGGTTGTTACATGTTGAAAGGAAAGCTGTATCTATTAAGAAGTAAAATCACAAGTGTTCTAGCACAAGAAGATGGCTGTTTTCCTATTTTCCGGTTCTTCCGCCAGTGACTTGAAAATGGTGGCAAGTACTCCATCAGTCACACTTTGTCTTCCAAGTTTGAAAATAAGAATCTGCATCCGGTAACAAAGTGACAGTAATGTCGTGAATCAGTCCTTCCTTGTATTTATCCCAATTTATGACAATTCCTTCTATTGTAAGGAACTATATAATTATGATTCACTGTTGAGAATCCTTATAAAACCTGGGCAAATGCTTAAACTAAAATAAAATTCATAGCTAAATTCTAGATCTACAGAATGCGCTTTAGTATCATTATAAGCTCTATCACTGGTAAGCATCTGCTCACGTCATTTTGTAAATGCCGAAATCTATTATTACTCTTCTGGAGCAGCATATCACCTACACTGACTTGCTTTAATAATTACAAAGAGTCAGAATATTTAGAATTGAAATATTTGACAGAAAACTCCAAAATGATTTGTGAAGTTATAGAATATTGCTTTGAAAGAAGGCAACTCAATCATCTCTAAGGTGTGACATTTCATTTGGCAAGATATGCATTTACTACTTCCAAGAATTTTCACTAAGACAAAAAATAAAACACAAAACTGAATTCATCTATTGTTCTTAATCTCAAATAATAAAAATTCATCAACACAAACTTCCAGACATACTGTCCCTAGCCTAAAAGACAGAAATAAATTCAAGTATTATCACAAAGTAGTTAGCTTGGGATAGAGCTATGGACATTCTCTTAACTTAGATCCTTATAAACAGATTGCAATAAGGAGATGGGTTATATATAATAGAAAATAATGTGGAGGAAAGAAGCAGTGAGGAGAGAATTGAGTAAAATAAGAAACAACTATTTCACAAGTTTCTGGTTTTATGTAAAGAATGATGTATGATGTCTCAGAAATGGTACTAGGAAATGAAAAGATGCCCAGTTTATCATTTTAAAAAGTGATAAACAACACCACAGCAGGTCACACCACTAAGACATTCAGTCAAAGCAGACCAATCCAAGAAGCAGAAACAAACAAGAGTCACCTAAAATGGGGAAACAAGGAAATAAACCCTCAGCAAAAGGAAAGGAAGAATCCCCAGGGAGAGTGCAAAATGAATTAGAGGCAAACACACTCTCAGATATGGAATTCAAATTAATAATGATAGAGAAACTCATTGAGCTCAGCAAGTTCAAAGGAAACTACAAACAACTCCAGGGGAACTACAAAGAACTTTAGGAAAACTACAAAAAACTTACTGAGAACTACACAGCATTAAAAAGGACATAGAAACCATCAATAAGAGCCAGGAGGAAATGAAGAATACAATTTCTGAGTTGAAAAACACAGTAGAAGGAATCAAAAGCAGGCTAGCTGCTTTGACCGAGCTGGAGGTCAATGTACAAAAAAATTCCCAGGAAATGCAACAAAATGAAAAAAGAAGAGGTTTTAAGAGAGCTGCATGAATAAGAGGATAGCATGAAACATAATAATATCCATATCATAGGGATATCAGAAGGAGAAGAGGAGGAGCATTACTTTTTCTGTTTGAAAAAGTAATGACAGAAAACTTCCCTAACTTGAGGAGAGAAAATGTCATGCAAGCTCAGGAAGCACAGAGGGTCCCAAGGAAAATGAACCCAAACAGGCCCACTCTAAGACACATCATCATGAAAATGGCAAATTTCAAAGACAAGGAGAGAATCCTAAAAGCAGTGAGAGAAACAGCTAATAACATAAAGGGGGCTCCAATAAGGTTATCAGCTGATTTCTCAACAGAAACACAACAAGCCAGAAGGGAATAGCAAAAAATATTTCAAGCAATGAAAAACAAAGGCCTGCAACCAAGAATGCTCTACCCAGCAAGGCTGTCATTCAAAATGGAAGGTGAAATAAGGAGTTTCCCAGACAAAAGAAGGCTAAAAGAATATACCTCCACCAAACCAACATTGCAAGAGATGCTAAAGGGTCTGCTTTAAGAAGATGAAGAATCTACCTCAACAGACTTAAATAATTCAGGGGTTAGTTTAGGACCACATAGGAAGTCAACCACAAGTTCAAAAAATAGAATACTATTCTACAAAATTATTTAAATCCTAGGGGTTTTCTTTTTACCTCAGCTTAGTAGACATAATAATTTCTACTCGCAGAACAGCTGAGCACTGCAAGTGCCATTATTTCTGAAGGCTTCAACTTGTAAAACACATGTAGAGGAAAAACAGGGTACTGAAAGAAGTAAGACCTGTGCACAGCCCCCCCCCCACCAAAAAAAAATTAATCTGCTATTTAAG
Source organism: Noctilio leporinus (assembly GCA_004026585.1). Classification (NCBI taxonomy): domain Eukaryota; kingdom Metazoa; phylum Chordata; class Mammalia; order Chiroptera; family Noctilionidae; genus Noctilio; species Noctilio leporinus. The sequence continues at coordinate 101,295 of PVIW01004146.1, read as the reverse complement.
AGGGAAGACTCCAAAAAAAATAAGTTATAGAAGCTTAAAATAGAGTTGTATAATTGGAGGGGGGAGGATCGGACTCAAAAACCAAAATCATTTTTTACTATGGGTTTGGCACTGTCTCTAGGACAACTTTCACAAAGTGAGTTCTGCATTATACCATTTCTGTGATATATTTCACAAAAATAGCATTCCAGAGTAAAATAAGTATTAAAGAAGAAAAAACTGCTTAATTTGCTATAATATATCTAAAACTCTATCATTTAACATGTAATAATTATATAAGCTATTGGCACATTTAAAATTTTTGTATTAACTCTTCAAAATCCAATATGTACTTTAAACATGTATATGTGTAAAAATATGTATGTGTGTAAATATATTTTTACATGTGTTTGGTAATATTGCAATTCATATTACTTAAAAGAGTTATTCTTTAAACAAATGAATTAACATAGGCATTTTGAAGTAACAAAAAGAAAACTTTGTATTAATATGATTTGAGAAGCTGACAGAAGGCAGTAGTTAAATGGTAAATTATCTGGATGTGAAAGGAAAAAATTTAAAAAGTACACATTGGTGGTTACAGAATAGACAAGGAGATGTTAAGAAGAACAAAGGAAATGGAGAAACCAAAGAACTTGCATGCATGACACATGGACATGAACTAAGGGGGGCATTGCCGGAGGAAATGGGACACTGGGTGGAGGGGGGCAAAGGGGGAAAAATTGGGACAACTGTAATAGCAAAATAAATAAAATATATTTAAGGGGGAAAAAAGGAGCACAACTGGTAGTAACTATGGCATCATCTTATTAGACAAAAAGCTGGCTGGGTACACAGGAAGGAGAATGGCTCTCCTCATCTTGTATGTAAATAGTCTAATCTTGGAACAGACTCTGGAAGAAATCAAAACTATATTACATTATAAACAAAAAGAAAAAATGTTGGAGCAATTTCGTTAAGGTACAGAGGTGCTTTTGTATGATGATAGGTTCACAAAGATAGTTGCACTTTTACACACATTGGACAACAGTTTATGCTTAAGATCAGTATGAAGCTCCAGCCCTCCAGTGGCATGACACCAGAAGCTTCCGTATACAGACAGGATGCCAGGCGGCAAACAAGGAAAAGTACATAATCCTGGAGTTCCCAACCAAGAAATGTGTTGGACTGTAATGGCCCTTTCTATTTCTATTTCTATTTCTGTTCATCAAAAAAAGGGGGAAAAAAGGAACTAATTTTCTTGAACTCTAACCCTGGGATACAACAAATAATGCCAATAAGAAAACAAGCATGTAGAGAAAATACAAAATGTGTAAAGGCTTATAGGCAAAAGAATAAACTGTGTAACAGAAAAGTTTGCCCCAGTTGTCTCACAGATAAACGGAAAACAAGCAGCCTCATTCCCACTAAAATGTTGACAGGATTCACCTCAGCCAGTGCCAGAGTTGCAAGTCTTAACCGTGGAGGGGAGGCACTACCCACCTTAAGAAACAGGCCTGGCCTGGGGCAGGAACACAAGAGACCTTAAAAGCAAAATTGCAAAAGAGCCCTTGTGACTGGCAATTCTCATATCTGGTTAGCTATTTCCATCAGCAAAGTGAAAGCAAGATTTCTAAAGAATGACAGATAGAAGACCAAAAAATGGTTTGCTAAAAAATTCAAAATTATCCCAGCATGAGAAATAACTTTATTACCTGAGGCGCTTTCAATGTGAACATTAGTACACTAAAACCTGAACAAAAATAAACATTTATTGCCCTATATATTGATATGAAAATATTACCTCAAGTTACTTTTTTTTTTTAAGATTTATTATTTTTAGAGAGAAGGGAAGGGAGGGAGGCAGAGAGGGAGAGAGACATCAATGTATGGTTGCCTTTCACCTGTCTCCAGCTAAGGACCTGGCTGGAAACCTGGCTTGCAACCTGGTTATATGCCCTGGCTGGGGAATTGAACCAGCGACCTTTGGGTTCTCAGACCGGCACCTTATCCACTGTACCACCAGCCAGGACCTCAAGTTGCATTTTTTAAACTTAATTCACTTCTCGTTCTTTCATCCTTTATATCAAAAATCTTACACCATCCCATCTGACTTCAATATCTGATGTTTTAGCAAAATGACTCAGGATCCTTGCTAATTAAATATCTATGGTTACATTCATGCACATCATACATAAGAACCAAACTATTCTTTAAGACAAAACCAAAAGGCATTTATTTGCTTTCTAAAAATCCACCAGCACTTGAGGGAATTGGCAGTTACTCCCTAATGCCAAGAGGCAGTGCAATTAAAAAAAAAAAAAAAAAAGGAGACAGGCAGCAGAAAAAGGGAAGAAAAAGGCAAGGGCAGCTAATTAAGAGATGACAAAAGGAAGAGGGTTTAGGTCAAAACATGTAGCACATTCCCCAAACTGTATTTGAGTTTGGATTCTGATTTATTTCTAGGAAGCATGGCTGCTGATTTAGATTTACTCACCAAGACATCTCCTTTTCACCCTTTCCAGCTCACCCACTCTTCTGACAGACAGCACCAGAGAAACTCCTAGTTTAGACAGCTGGTAGGCCAGCTCCTCACCAATCCCACTTGATGCTCCAGTCACCCACACCACCATGTCAGTCAGCTCCCATTCTATTGAGAAAAGAGTGAGGATGGGGGCGGGGAGGGGGGGGCAGATTAGCTCTGAATTATACCCATATACAAAGATTGGTCCCCCAAAAGTGTTTTAAACAAGACTGCTAATTATGAAGATGTAATGTGAGTCACTGTGGTGCAATGCTCCTGTGTGCTTTATTTTTGTGTTACTTCCCAATTATAACAAACCAGGTATCACATAACACACATTTCTGGTTTTCGTTTAGGAAAGTTGAAAATCAGGAAGCTACTTTACTTTTTTAGTCAAGCAATTCCAAAACCTGCCAAGTTGACAGTATGAGCTCCAAAAAGTGCCAAGGTTCAAATCCCGGCTCTGTCCGTCACACACACTCCTGTGTGACAACTCAGAGCTTCCATTTTCTACAACTGAAAATGGGATTAATAATAAAAACTCCTCCATCAAATTGTTGGGAAGGCTGAGAAAACAGGCCGAGTTCTCAGAGCAGTGTCTGACATGTACTCAGTGCTTAATAAAATGTCAATTAGTAATCATTGCTAAAATTCTGCAAAAAATGGACTTTTGGCAGCAAAACATTAGATATTCACTCAATAACTTGTGTGTTTCAATTTCTCCAGCCAGGGATGATGGGGTTACTAACTATAATGACAACATTTTTTCATTACATCTTATGTGTTTAAATGCACAAGGTCTGTCCCAAATGTATTAACCAAACTAACTGTCTTAATTATATTGACATTGGCTCAATGCTTTCGGGACAGACCTTGTATTACCTTATTAAAACCCTCACAAGAACTTTATGATGTAAGGATTAACTCTATTTTATAAAAGTGGAAACTGAGGTTTACAGAAATTAATTTACCCCACTAGACAAGAAACCCCCTAAGGCTAACACTCTGCTTTGTTCCTCGATATGTCCTCAGTGCCCAGCACACTGTAATGTAGATGGGACTCCGTAAATAACTGTTGAATAAACACCCAAAGAACCCTGAGATACGAGGCGTATCTAACTCCAAAGCCTGCATTCTGGCCACTAGCCTATGATGGATTTTAATATGATCATTTTTTAATTAATTTATTGTTGTTGTATTACAATTGTTTCATTTTTCCCCAATTGCTGTCCCCTACCCCCCGCCATCCCCTCTCCCACAGTCAATCCCCAGTCTTGTTGTCAATGTCCATGGGTCATTCATACTACTTCCCTGACTAAACCCTTCCCTTTCTCCCCTGCCCTCTGGTCACCATAATTCTGCTCCTTTTTTCCATGTATCTGGTTCCATTCTACTGGTCTGTTTGTTTTATTCATTAGTTTCCCGTATTAAGTGAGATCATGTGGTATTTGTCTTTTACCATCTGGCTTACTTCACATAGCATAACACTCTCCAGTTCCATCCATGCTGTCGCAAAAGGCAAGAGTTCCTTCTTTCTGCTGTGTAGTATTCCATTTTGTAAATATACCATAGTTTTTCCTAATGCAATCAATATTTTTAAATTCAACTGGTTTTTTAGCCATTCACGGAAAAGCAACTTGTCCTCAGAAAAGGGGTTTCATGTAAATAACCTGAACTAAGGATGGAAACACCCCAACTGCCATGTCTAGACTAGGATGCTTTCTCCTCATATACTGCTCTTTCCTGGAGAGGCACAGTTGAACCACCTTCCTGAAGGGCTTTCTCAGGAATAGAAAAACGTACAAGTATATTCAAATAGTTACTGACTTATTTATCAACTTGTTATCCCAAAGTTCTGCAAAACTCAGGCTCTAGGGTAAACAGTTTGTAACTATTTATTAACTAGCATAATTTCATTATTTACCCCAAAATGCAAATATTATTTAAATCCAACAGTGAAAATCCCCAGGCTCACATCTACTTTTAGTATATCTATAGTTCTGGCATCTTCCTGGAGAAGAAAACTATTTTTTAGCACCAATGTTTACCAACTCCACAGAATCTGGATATACAAACAGCCTCCCTAAAAAGCCTCTCAAAGCAGATTCTCAAAATTCAAAGAAACGTACAGGTCAATCCCAAACCCAGTTTGAGAATTCTCTCCTCAGGTTGACCGATCTCTATTTAATTCCCTCACAGGATGAAGGAAGCTAATAACATCTGTGGCATTGACTTGATCCTTTTTTTTTGGACCAGCCTAATCATTCAAGGAGCTCAAGGATTCTTATACAGATGTGCTATACCTTTAACTTCTGCCCGCCAGCAGCTCATGGCACCAGAAAGAATAGATCGAGCCTGTCTTGCCCTTGACAACCCGTCATTTATTTGAAGACAGGTGGTATGCCCTCTTTCCATCCTCTCCTCTCTTGCTTCTCTAAGGGCATACAAACACCTCCAATTGCTGCTACCTTCCCTTGGCTGACATGACATCAGGTTTTGTCTTCACCCCTCTGCTCACACCCCTCTGCACAAACTGGTTAATGTCTCTATTAAAGGGAGCTGGCCAGAGCAGGACACAGGAGGCCCACAGGGTCTGTACAATTCAGGGCAGGGAGAAGTGACTAAGTCGCTTCCGTTGTCCCCAGAATATAGGCTGAGTGGGGGCCTGGACAGGGGCTGGATTAGTCACTGCTGCATCCCCAGTGCCCAGCACAGAGCTGACACAGGTTATAGAAGACATCTGTTGTTGTTTGGAGTTTGCTGCTTCGAGACACTGAATATCTCCCAGGCTTGCCTAATTTTTCTGGCAATCACTTCACCGTTAACTCCTGTTGAGGTTACTGTCAACTAAAGCCTGAGTTTTCCTCACAAGCTGCTGTTGAGACTTGCCCTGCTCTGGATTTGTGCCAGATTTTTTTTTCTGGATCAACATGCAATATCTAAAATTAATGACCCTTAAATGTCACTATGCAAGACATATGCTTGGAAACAGAATTTCTCTAGAAGAATACATAAAAGGTGGAAAATGGTGCTTGCGACAGAGAGGCATACCGAGTAGCTGGGGGGCAGGGACAGCTGGGAAAGAGCTTTACTTTTCACTATATATCCTTTTGTAGTCTTTAATTTTCTATTATGTGAGCATATTATTTAGTTTTTTAAGTGACAAAAATAATAAAGCTCCAGAGATGATAAGGAGGATAATTATTTTTCATTTTGATAGTCTGCCCATCTTTCCAATCTGAGCTATTTTGGAACCCAAGTTTATTGTCATGCTCCTTTCTTTCACTCTTTTTCACTGTCCCCCACCCACAGGGGTCCTGTAAGTTGGGTGTTTTTTTTCCTAATAATTCTCCCATGGAGTTTTAATTCCAATGATCTACTGTATGTCTGTTTTTGTACTGTACATATAGCTGCGCTTCATATATAAGGAGTCCTTCCTATAAAGTTTACTGCAGTAAGAATGGCTAAATTTAAAAATTAAGTTAAGCCCTGGCTGGGCTCAGTGGATAGGCACCAGCCTGCAAACCCAAAGGGCACTGGTTCGATTCCCAGCCAGAGCACATAACCAGGTTGCAAGCCAGATCTCCAGCCAGGTCCGTAGCTGGAGGCAGGTGAAAGGCAACCATACACTGATGTTTCTTTCCCTTTCTGCCTCCCTCCCTTCCCCTCTCTCTAAAAATAATAAATAAAATCTTCTAAAAAATTAAGTTAAAAACGAAAAGCTATTAGCATTTAACTTCATAGCTGTATTTGCTGAGTAACTTAATGTATTGTGTTTACTTAACTAGTAGTGTATTAAACCACATACGCAAGTTACCAAATCATATAACTACATAACAGCAATGTAATTAAATCTATTCAAAAATCCTCCAAAATTATTTTTCCAGAAAAGTAAAACACTAAAAAAAATAATTTGTTAAAATTCATGTCTAGTCACCTTAACTTTTAACTTTTGCTTGACATGTGACAATAACTTTTACTTTAATTAGCTGCTGGTTATTGCCAATATTTTTCCTTTTCAGAGCTTTACGTAATGGGCTGGATAACTTTCGTAGAATTAAATAATAAAAAATTACTTTTATGTAATTCTCAAAGTCCAAGTTAACATACACAGAAGCACTGAGGATCAAACAAGCAGCCACAAAACAGCCCGTAGCACATTCAGTCAAGCTGCCGCAATGGAGCAAACCAGCAAGAGAAAGTCTGCCAATCACAGCCATCAATTTGCCATAGTTTTGTAGCATTGACCTTGCATATTTATAGTGTATTTTCCATGAGTGCAATAATGTCAGCGTTGCACATGTTATACTCCCCCTTCCCCCCAAAATGAAATACTAGGAATAAAATTTTGTTGGGTAGGGACACAAAACTCTGTACCCTCCAAGGTTTTTGGTGGGTCCCCAAGAGTCAATTTTCACCCCCACAGAAGCAATAACGCTTCCATTCTCTCCTGGCCCCATTTTAAAAGCACACTAGCTCTTACAAGCAAACCTCCTCACATGATGAGTCTTTTCATACAGGAAACTTAGTCCAGGGAAACCCCTCTCCTCAGCAACCCCCGGCCCATATGGATCCAAAGCCTATCTTTGGGCAGGTCATTCAATTTCTCTGAATATTAGTTTCCATACCTGGAAGGTAAAATTAACAAAGCCTACTTTGCATGAGTCCTCGTAAAAAAAAATAAAGGTGACAGGTGTAAAGGGCCAAAGCACAATGCTGAGCACATAGAACATGTTAGTAAACAACCAGCAAATATTAAGCCAGACACAGATCTAGGTGGACAGGGGGAATGCCCCTTTAGCATGCCAATAATGTTCTTACTCCAGGTGAAATGCCAATTCAGTTCTTCCCAGGATTATACTTTTACATATTCCAATGAGTAAGTAGGTGGCAAGTCCAGGATACAAGAAAAAAGGAAGCATGTTGTAAATTGCTCTAAAAATGGGTAACCAAATAAGACTATAGAGACTTTCAAATTCCTTACTGGGCATATTCCAGGGGCATAACCACGTATACTTTTTAAGTTTCAACACGAAAAACAAATCATTCTAGATAGCAGTGCCTGTTCTTTCTGCATCCTGATAAAAGTCTGCCTTGAAGAATAAATGTTTCCAAGCTCTATTTTCAGATTCCTAAATGCCAACGTTGTGGGGGGAGGGGCAGCCCAACCTTATCTGTATATCCTTTCCACCTGATGTAAAACTGTTAATCTTTGAAATGTATGTACTTCTGGATTACCCCTCTACCTACACAAGCGCCCTCACTCTTCCAAGTCAGAGCAGTGTTTCAAGGCTTCCTGAAGTTCTGCTCTCAGGCATGTCCTCAATTTGGCCAAAATAAAAACTTTTTCTTAAATGTACAGAGATTCAGGTCTTGTTTTAGTTGAGAATCTCAAATTTTACCATTTCAAAGCCCCAGGAGAGTGAGAAGTGGTGGGTCAACAACTTCAGCAAGTAGAAACACGGCAACCCGGTCCTCAAAAGAGGTCTCCCTTGCAAACCAGGGGAATGCGCGCACTGCTTCCCCAAGTACCGTCCCCCGCCACTACATCATCAGAACCTCTGGGAGCCCGGTAAGGACTGAGGGTCCTGATGGAGCCCTCCTATTCCATCCCTCTCTCACTTTGGCGACCAGGCAAGTCTAGCCCAAGAGAACAGTAGACCCTTTGGAAAAGGCTCAGCCTGGAGGCATGGAAGCTCCACGCCACTCAAAGAGAGCCGAAGACCAGCGCAGACTAGTAGTCACGGATTCCCTTCTCTCACTGGGGAGGAACGGCTGCGGGTCCTCACCTGGGCGTCGTCCCTGTCACTCGGCCCACAGCTGGGCCAGGTCTCCATCAGCCCGCAGGAAGCGCAGCAGCTGCACCACGAACGCCAGCAGCGCCAACCGCGCCAACAGCGAGAACAAGTCCCAGCTCATCACTGCGCGCGCCCGGCTCCCCGAGAGGAAGGAGGACCGCATCCCAGCGCTCAGCAGACCTCCGCGATCTGTGCGGCCTACTCTCCTCTACACCCCCTGCCCGCCCGCGAGCTGCGCCGCCCGGCTCCGCCCAGACCCGCACCGCCTCCGGAGTCCCCGCCTTCCATCTGCGCGCGGGCAGGGGGTGTGTCCGCACGTTTAGCCCCGGGGTACTCGGCAGGCAGACAGTTGCTGCCGGAGTTCCTCCTGGAATATGCGTCCAATAAAGGGTTGGAATAGGAACAAAAGGCACAGAGTTGTAATAAAAAAAAAAAAAAACACCATTATTTAGTAGTGTTTTAAGGGCAGTTTTCAAGGCTCTGTCAACAGGAAGAGTACAAATTATTTCAATGAAGGAAAGACGGGGCCTCCTCGTTGTTGTTATCTTCTTTACAGGAATCCAACAAACCATTACGTTGTTTTTCACCCCACCTTACCCGCACCGAATTAACCCAGTCCTTCTGAGTTAAACTGGTCCTATGTCAACTTAAATTTGGAAGCACAGTGCAAATAAGTTTGCTTCGTTGCTGGACGAGAAAGCGCACCTTCCACCAAGACTGTCCATGAGCATTAGCACTAGGAGCGAGGATGTGAAGGACCTTTACTAGCCCAGCTGGATTTCATAACTACCCTGGGCGAGCCTGCCTAAGTTATTTCCTTATCTGTACCCACAAAGGATACGGGGAAGGATTTAAATGAGAAAGTGCATGTGATGAGACAGTGGCTCCTACACAGCCACTGTGTATATTCTTCACCCATTGATTTCCCCTCAGACGTGGAAGGCAGTAAGAATGTCTAAATCAGAAATTATGCTGAATCAGAAATTATGATGGCTTTGGATTCCTTGCAGAAAAGCTCTCAGCTAGTTAATCTTTGATCTTGACTACCCTAGTTGCAACTTAGAATAAGAATTGTCCTCACTGACTTGTCACCTTTACAATAAGGGTTTTATTTTCTTTAGGATGACTTAAAATAAGGTGCTTAAAAATACCACTATGAATCTCACTACAGTGAAAAAACTCTAAGAGTTTCCTCTGAGCCTGTTTCCCCTTGTGTAAAATAGAAGAGTTGGGTTTGATTTAGTGTCCAAAGCCAGACCATACCATGCACCAGGTGAAATGGATTTTCCATCACAGACTCCACTTTCTGCAAGGACGACAGGGGAACCCAGCAGCAAATTGCAATTATGGCAGTGGGAGGTGGGACGGCAGGCTAGGGCTGGGAGAAACTCACCCAAAGAATAGGGTCTCTGCTTTGTCCAGCCCTCCAGATTAACAAGCCTCTGTGAGCTCTGAAAGTCTACGTCTCAAAAATATGTCTTTGTTTTTTCATCTGATGAGTTGGTTCAGTATGTGTCTCATTCATCCCTGTCCATGTACATACTGTGAATTTATGTATATAATTTTCTGCTCATGCATTTATTAGTTTATAAGTTGTATAGCTAATTTTTTTTTAAAGATTTTATTTAATTATTTTTAGAAAGAGGGGAAGGGAGAGAGGCAGAGAGGGAGAGAGACTTCAATGTATGGTTGCATTTCACCTGCCTCCAGCCACAGACCTGACTGGAGACCTGGTTTGCAACCTGATTATGTGCCCTGGCTGGGGAATCGAACCTGCGACCTTTGGGTTCGCAGGCCGGCGCCTTAACCACTGTGCTACCAGCCAGGGTCTATAGCTAATTTTATATGTTGACTTGGCTAGGCTATCGTACTAAGTTTTTGGTCAAGCACCTGTCTAGTTGTTGTTATTAATGTGTTTTTTAGATGTGATTAACATTTAAGTCAGTAGACTCTGAGAGAAGCAAATTAATCTCCATAATGATGGTGGTTCTCATCTAATTAGTTGAAGGCCTTAAGCTAAAAAAAAGACAAGGAACCTCACAGAAAGAGTTCTGGCCCCCAGCTGCCTTTGAACTTGAACTGCAACATCAACTCTCCCTTTGGCCTCAGCATGCTGGCCTACCCTGCAAATTTCTCACTTGCTGGCCCCCACAATCAGGTGAGCCAATTCCTTAGAATCATTCTCTCTGTATATTCTTGTATATGTATATCTGTGTATGTATTTCCTATTGGTTCTATTTCTGTGGAGAACCCTGACTAATACACAAACTATAATAAAACCACACAGTCATTTCACCTCAACCTCACACACTGGAAAATGAAAACAAATTAATATACAAATTTCAACATCAGAAATTTCAATTTACCTGAACTCAGAGGCATAATTCATTTTGCAATCAGTTATGTTGAAATGATCTCTTACTCTCATATGAAAGACACTATTATAACTAATATCATTTTTTTTTTAAGTTTCAGACTTTTTTTTCTTTAAATTCTTTATTTATTATTTCCAGAGAGAGGGGAAGGGAGAGAAGCAGAGAGGGAGAGAAACATCAATGTAAGGTAGCCTTTCACCTGCCTCCAGCTATGGACCTGGCTGGAGACCCGGCTTGCAACCTGGTTATGTGACTTGGCTGGGAATTGACCCAGTGACCTTTGGGTTTGCAGGGTGGTGCCTATCCACTAAGGCATCAGCCAGGGCTCCAAGTAATATCTTTACAGTGCAAAAAGTTGTCCTCATCCGTTCTCTTTCATCAGCGAGGAAAATCCAGCTTCAGAATCTGCTGCCTCTGGGGAAGGTACTCAACAAGTTCCTTTTACAAATATCAGTGTCAGAATTGCCTCTTACCATTTTGCACAGAATTTATCGCAAAACTTGGAGCCAAAGTGCTCAAACAAAGGACAGATAAGCAAATAAAGGAATCTCCTGAGGCCAGTAGAGCAGTTCTCTCCTGTATCAGTCCATTCATGAGCTAACAGAATTTTAACCACCTAAATACAAAATTTCACTAATGAAAAAAGCTGTCAAACATAAGCTACATTATTTCCCTTATGAACAGGGAAATTTAAACTGCCAGGAGACCAGGAGTGAATCACTGCCGCTTTAGTCCCCCTTCTCTAGTTTCATTTGAAAGGAGCATTGGCTGCTCCCTCTCCTGAAGTCTTGGTATTTTTGTTATGAGACTAAACAATGTGGCCACCACACAAGGCCCCACAAACCAAGGCAACAGTCCATCAGTTAGGGACAAGTCCTTTCACAATTTGAGAAAAAATACTGAGATCATATACTCTATCTCAACACCCTGCAACATGATTCTGACAACACCCAAACTTAGTCTCAGCTAAAATATCTGTTTTGGCCAACCAAGATCTCAGCTCTATATGGTTATTTTCAAAGGTGCCATGGGAATAGCAAAGTGGGAACGTGGGGCAAGAATCCTAAGCTCAGGTCCTTGTCTAAACGTTCAGACTATGGATGGGAGTGGGGCTGTTATGCAGTAAAATGCCTTGGCAGCAACTCAAAGTAACTGTTTTCTTATCACATCTAGAGTTGGGTGTTTGAAGATTCACATGGACCTACAAGGTGGAGAGTCAGTAACAGTTACAACTAATCTTTTGCCTTCACCCCCACTTGTGCATACCTGATTCCTGCAGAATCAATTGTGGAAACCTCACTGCTTCCACCCACCATTGCAAGAACATCATATTTGGTGTCAAGGTTGCTGTCTCCAAGATGTCCATTCTGCAGGATACAAGACCACCCATCTCTAGTTTCCTTAAGAAGGAAGGAGGGGTGGGAGGAGGAAAGAAGGAAAGAAAGAAGCTCCCCCCTCCCCCATACCTATGGACAGACAGTTCTCTGTCCTCAGTCTCATAAAGACTGATGTAAATCCACTGGGTCCTCGGTCCTTCTCTCCAAAGCAGTCCAAGGATGAGCTACAGCAGTCATCATTGGTACCCTGAATCATTGTCCCCAGCACAGCACAATTACCCAAACAAAGTCAATGAAGGGACATTAACGGGGACTGGAACTGGGGAGTGGAGCACGTTGTCTGCACTGCCTTAGTCTAGCTTGGCAGTCAAAAGTGTACCTTTTTGTTAATACTGGGAGTGAAGCAGCACAGAAACTTAGATGTTCAGAGGGCAAAGCTCATGGCCATGCTTTTCTTTTGTAATGAAGACACTTTTGCTGAATTCAAAGTATCCTGGGTAAAACTGCCTATTTTCTATCAGGGACTTCTTTAAAAAAAAAAAAAAGGAGGTGAGAGAAAGAGAAAAGAGCCCTGGCCGGTGTGGATCTGTTGGTTGGGCATCATCCTGTGGACTGAAGAGAGTTACAGGTTTGATTTCCCGTCAAAGCACATGCCTAGACTGCAAGTTCGATCCCCAGTCAGGGGGCCTACCAGAGTCAGCCAATTAGTGTTTCTTTCTCACATCAATGTTTCTCTCCCTCTTTTCCCCTCTGTCTAAAATCAGTAAGCATGTCATTGGATGAGGATTTTTTTACAGGAAGAGGAAAGGAAGAAAGGAAAAAAGGAAGGAAAGAGAGAAAGAGAGAGAGAAAGAGAAAGGAAGGAAGGGAGGGAGGGAGGGGGAGGTGGGGGAGAGAGAGAGAGGTGGGGGGAGAGAGAAGAAAGAAAGAAAAGGCTTTCATTATTAAATTTTGCATCTTTTATTGAAAGTGACCGTGAATAAGTCAGCACTGCCCTCTACTGGGCAATACTTGTTTATTACTCAATAGTTGTGTCCAAGATTATTTAAATAGCATTTTTCTACTTCTCCTTAATTTCAATGAAAGATTCATGGAAATCAAGATACCCAGCTGTCTGGATATTCCTCCATACCTATTAATCTGGTCAGATAAAATGCTCCTCAAAATAAAGGCTTCATTTTCTACTTTGAGAATGTAAGTTTAACAAAAGAATCCCACTGCATTAACAAAGAGGAAGAGTCAGAGAGACACAAGATAAAGGTAGAGATGAGGGAGAGAGATACAGAGAGACAGGCAATTCTCAGAATAAACGGGGACTGCTTTCCAACCTTGGCAACCTTGAAAATAAATTCAAGTAAATGCTTTCTTTGTGACATCACCACTGCAGTTTTTGCAGTGCATATACTAATTCTAGCTCATGAGATAAACCATTTATCTTCTTGAAACAAAATTTAAGCTGTGAGCTTGGTCAACTATTAGTCTTCCTGCTTTGAAAATGTTGTGCTTCTATCAAAGCAGATTAAATTGTGGTAGGTGAGAGTCAGCCAGCGAACTGTTATACCCAACATGGTAACAGCCTTAAAACCAGCTAAAAGCTGCCCTGGCTGGTAGCACAGTGGATAAGGTGCCAGCCTGCAAACCCAAAGGTTGCTGTTTCGATTCCCCAGCCAAGGGCACATAACCAGGCTGCAAACCAGGTCTCCAGCCAGGTCCTTGGCTGGAGGCAGATGAAAGGCAACCATACATTGATGTTTCTCTCCCTTCCTTTCTCTCTGGAAATAATAAATTAAATCTTTATAAAAAACCCAACTAAAATCTAACTCCAAGGTTGATTTGTAAGGAAGGAGATACATACATATATATATATATATATATATATATATATATATATATATATATATTTTATATATATATATAAAATATATATTTTATATTAATATAAATTAAATTATACATATATACTATATATATTAATTAAACTATATGCCATATATTGCAGTGACGAGAACACCTGGATGCAACCCTAATCAGACAAATGCAAATGCAAAATAAGCCATCACGTGTGAGTGAACGACTCCTAAACCAGACTCTCCAACTCCAACCTCCATCATCCGGCCCAGAAGCAGTCTCCGATCCTGGAAAAAACATAGGCACAGACAACCTGGATTCCACCTCTGCCATTGTGTGGCCTTGACAAAGACCTTGCTTTCCTTATCTGTAAAGAGGAGACAATAATACACAACTGAAGGAGTCTGAGGCAAGTTAGTGAAATAAAGCACGTGGGTCATTTAACATAGTGTCTGACATATATTTAATAAAAATATGGTCTTTCAAAAAAAAAATGGTTTCTCTTTTTCCCTTCGCTCCAGACTTCTATATCCACCCAGTTTCTAGACAACTAAAGATGACACGTAGGACATCATCGTCAAACAACAAATCTAACACTCTTCTCCCTCTACACCCCCTTTCCTAATTAGTGTCCCCGTCATCCACCTAGCTGTCCACCAGACACTTGAACATTATTACTCTGAGTGCATTCTCCCTCTTACCTCACATGTGCTTAAAAAGCTCCTTCTCTGCCTTTAATGCTCAGTTTAGTTCAGACATCTCTTCTCTTGGGAAGATCCTGGATTTTTCTGCTCCTCTTAGACTGAGTTAAGTTTTTGAACTGATCCCATGTTCCCAAAGCACCCATATATGCGTCTATTAGAGAACTGGCTACACTATGTTGTTATTGCTTGATTCTCTTCCACACTGGTCTCTGAGTATTTTCAAGCAAAGATTGTGTCTTATTCAAAGTTTTAACCCCCAAGTTCTAGCATTGTACCTGCCAAATGAAGATGCTGAAAAACATTTCTGGAATAAATGAACACATAGGTGCAGAGATGAATAAATATGTTGTTGGAGTTTCTGAAATGCTAGCCCCGCCCATTTCCCCTACAGAGCAATAGTGCTAGGAGTCAGGTGGAGAAAACACCACAGCCAGCACCAGGCTTCCTGTTTCTTCCTCTAGACCCTGAAAGTCCAGCAAGAAGTGCTGAGCAGCCACCTTCCCACAGGGGAAATGGCCACCTGCCTCACACCTGGCAAGCACTAAGTAGAGATGAGCCTGCCTCTGGGAGCCTGCCCTTGGGCCTTGACCCTGTGTGCTTACCCACAGAACAAGGGGCAGAGGAAAATCAATGCTTTTCGCAGGCAGGGCAATTGTAAATATGAGAATGCATACACTAATGCAAGTTGTTTCCTGCACAGGGTGCCAGCAAAGGCGCAGGTGGGTGCTGAAATCCAGCCCACACTTTGCTAGCCAACCTGGGCGCAGAGTCCACCGGGGCACCGGTGTTTCCTGAGCTGGTAAACAACCAACATGGTTTGACTGTGTATACAAGCAGCTTGTAAGGCAAGCAACAGAAAAGCAACCTGGTTTGAGTCTCTGTTGTATAAAAACACTGTCTGCTAATCAAGCTCGGTGGTCAGAGGGCTGTGTCCATCCAGTGGGGAGCCTTTGTCTCATTTGTATAGAAGCTCCGAGTGAACTCAGGGGGCTCCACTAAATATGCTTTCTTCAAATTTCACCAATTAGGTGGGTCTTCCCTCCTCCCTTGGAGAAAAATATAACAGATGGAAGCAAGGAAAGAAGCTCTCTTCCCAGTCCTTCCAAAAGGTAGATGTTTCAGTTTTATGAGCTAAGAGAAGAAGAGTTTTTCCCTAAGAAAAATATGTGGGAAAAAGAGAGTTAGTTAATTGAACATCTACTATGTGCCAAGCACTGGAGCACACAATTTGTTCAATACGAACAATATGAGTACTTCATATTGTTCCAACAAGTCTGTAAAATCACTGTCTTCAGGTGAGTATACTGAGCAGTAGAGCTGGAAGACCACACATCCAAAAGTGATGACACTTGGATCCAAAGCCCATCAACTTAAACTGCCCCTCCTCCCCCTGCATGATACTCTGTACTCATCCAACAGAAGGTCCTACTAGCAGTGACTTATTCTGTAGAACTCCTAGGAGCTAAAGAGCATGAAGCTGAACAATGCAGACACAAACTCATCCCAATGTTCTGAACTGAGAGATGCCATCAAGGCAGCACCAAGTTTTCAAACCAGGAGCATTACAAAAGTTCATCCTAAGACTAGAACTTAGCAAGTATTTTTTCTAAGGTCTAAATAGAGGTGGGGTTCATGGGCTAGCTCATGAAATGGTTTTTAACGTAGGTTGGAACCTTCAGTCCTGAAACAGAGCTTCTATGAACATTGATTCCACCGGGGCACCTTCCTGAGCTGGTAAACAACCAACATGGATTGACTGTGTATACAAGCAGTTTGTAAGGCAAACAACAGAAAATGAAGGTTCCCTGTCAAAAGTCCTACAATTAAGACTTTGAACATTTCTATTGCAGGGTTTCTCAGTCCCATTACTATTGACATTTGGGGCCAGGCAATTCTTTGTTGCAAGGGGGCTGCTTTATACATTATAGGATATTTAGCAGCATCTCTGGCCTCAATCCACAAGAGGCCAGCAACAACATTCCACCACCAGTTTTCTGTTTACAGGAAAGAAAGGTTGGGAGGGGACCCAAATCTCTCTCCACTGAGACTGTAAAGTGCTATGGTCTCTGAACAATAGCTTACAATCACTTCAGTCTTTTGCAACTCTTAAGTTCAGAAACCCAGGTTTCTGTGGATAAACTACTAACAGGCAAAGCACGTAACATTTTCAAAAAGTGAAACACAAGTTCTGAGGGTTGTGAAGAATAATTTTTAATACTTTTAACGAGCTAGGTATTTTAATACTTAAAAAGACTTAATACCACTTTCTTAAATAAGGGGTAATTGAACATTGCATTCCGGTCTCAAATAAAATATACTGTTCCCTAGAACGGCCTAAGATGTTTTAGGTGAATTATGATACTCTTGTTTTTAGATGGTGATTTGACATCAACAATGGGCCTTTTCTTTGGCTATAAACAGAAAAATGTGGGTGTGGACATAATGAAGCAATTGTATGGTTGGAAATAGTGACTAACTCACACCCCTCATTGAGAGAGGGTCATGCTACCTTCACAGCACAGGCCAAGAAAATTCCCATGATGCTAAGCTACATAGAAGAGTTTCAGATTCTACAAAATACTTTGAATCCCTTACTTTTTTCTCCCATCCCACTATTCTCTGTTTTCAAACGAACAAAATGTGAAGTTTCTATCACAGGTCATCAAGCTAATGCCCAACTGCCCTCTGGGGGAGCTCAACCTCTCTTTTACATAAAAATTAAAATTCTTATCTAATCAACTTCAAAAATCTCCATTGAAAGTTGAATATGGAGGTAGCAAGTTGCTGTAGCTCTCTCTGAATGTTCCACAAAGCAGATGAAGTCTCCTAAGTTTTCTGGGGACATTGTTAGATATTCTCACCTAAAAGTTGAATTCTAGAGGCTAGCTGTTACTGTGAAGTTGATCTTTCTTCTCAACACATCCCCTAATACCAACCCTTTCAGCCCTGGTTGGTGGCTCAGTGGATAGGCACCCACCTGAGAACCCAAAGGTCGCTGGTTCGATTCCCAGCCAGGGCACATAACCAGGTTGCAAGCCAGGTCTCTAGCCAGGTTTGTAGCTGGAGACAGGTGAAAGGCAACCATACATGGATGTTTCTCTCCCTTTCTTCCTCCCTCTCTGCCCTTCTCTCTAAAAACAATGAATAAAATCTTTAAAAAACAACCAACCACAATAAACCACAAAGCTTTCAAAGAGAGTTGAAACATTCACTTATATGAGCAGAATGGAGTTGTTAAGAGGTGGGATCCCAGAGCTACATCTGGACCTGGATCCAGAATCTCAGTTCTGCCACTTCCTAGCTGGTGACCTTGGGATGCTCACTTCATCTTCTGTGTGCCTGTTTCCTCGTCTGCCCACTGGAGATAATAAAAGTGCCTGCTTCTTAAAGTTGTGACAAGGAATAAATGATTTAATATTTGTAAAGTGCGTAGAGTGGTGTCTAACCTCCAGCAAATGCCATAGAGGTATTTGTTAAACATAATTATAAAATAAATAAAGCAACATGAGGATTTTCTTCACTATTGTAAGTTAAGCAATGCCCAACTTGAAAATTAGTGAATAGGTTTTTTGTCTTTCCTACTTACACTTTCTTCATTCCGTCCTCTTTTTCTTTTTATCTTGAGCTCCCTTTCCAGGTTTCTATCAGGACATTAGCCGATCACCACTGATGATGTCTAAGGTGCCAATCTAATCTTCCTTCTTCCTGTAGAGACTGTGAAAGGCTGAAAAGTCACCATCATTTAAAAAAATATCATCAATGCTAACATGTCATCGAGGAGCTGCATTTTCTGGTGGGGGCACCCTTGTCTACACACTCTTGCTAGCGCTGGGGAGAATGTAATGTGAATTTGTATCTCTGAGCTGAAAGATTAAATTAAAAAAATAAACAGCCCCAATTTCTGCATTCTAGCATATGGCAATTGTAGCACTATCTTGAGATGAGTCATCATCCTAAACCCAAGTTGGAAGCAGACATACTTTACAGATGTCAAAAAAAAAAAAAAAATTGTTTTTCACTAAATAAAAAAGCAAGCAAGATGGAGTGTGATTTTTTAATACTGTTTATTTTACTAGCTGTTAATGTTTACTCACCTTCTGATTTTTCTAAGATTATCCCCTTGTGTGCTGTGGCCTAAATGCATTTAAATTGCCTTTGAATATCCCAAGCAATTCTTACTACCATGGAAACAGAACTGAGGCTATACAAGATGACTCTGGGGCATAATTTGGTGCCTTAGATACTTCTGATTGGTTGCTCCCTGCTCTGCCACCCCTTCTCTAAAATGCAATCAAGTGGTTGGATTTATTTTTATTATCCATGGGAGCATGCAATTCGCCAAGTAATGGAAAATGCCATTCATCCATCAAAGTCCTCCCACAGACATTTGCAATCATGGGCAGCGTTAACAAGGGTAAATCTCTGTGTTGGAAAGTATGGGCAGATTGATCCAGAAGGACTTAGGCATTTGCCCAAAGGTCTATGAGGTAACCTGCACCTTTTTTACTTTTATTGGTGGAGGAGAAAAAGCATGGCCCAGTGCCACCAAAGAATGTTGCTTGATGCCCTGGCTCTTGAGAATGTGACTTGGCAGTTGTACAATTCTGTATAAAGGGCATATGAGATACTAACAATAAGGGACTAAAATGGAGAAATATCTCATTTCTGGCAATGTTGGTAAAGTATTTATAACCTTAATAAAATAACTTAGCTAACTCCATCCCACCCCACCTAAAATGACCATTTTATAGAATATAGAATTAGGCTTGGGTCCCATTTGAGGTCCATGTATATAAACTAATTATCTTTTGAGTAAAGATTAGATATAAAGAACAGATTATTTCCCTTGCCTGTTTCATCAATCTGTGATGAAGATGGGAGGAAAATGTCAAAGTCAAGTCTCTCTTTTCTTTTTTCCCCAAAGTATAACACCTGAATCTATCTCAGTCACTAAAAGGCATAAATGTTCTTATGCTTCTTAAAATAATTAGAGTCATAAAATGTGCAAAGGAATAAAACAAATATCTGTGATTTTTTATTCATTTTTTCTTCTCTTTTTAGAGTTGCTTAGAATTCTTTGGTTATATGTCAATAAGCTAGCTGTTTCTTAGAATGAAAGATATGGCAATGAAAGGGCACAAAGGCTAGACGAGCTGAGTTTACCTAACCTTTGCCTTGCAGAGAAATGATTGTGACATTTAGATGTTGAAAGATGAAAAATTGACAACTAAGGTTAAACTCTATTTAAAAAATTTCAATACATCTGAGATATATATTAATAACCATGTTCCAGATATTGCTAATAGAGATATTTATAATATTTCTAATAGATGAAAAATGTGGATTGATAGTCTATGTGAACAGGCATAAAATTAGCACATAGAAACTTGAAAAGAAATTTAATTAGTAATCAGGTAAATGACAAAAGAACTATCTTAAAACTGATTAGCAAAAACAATTTAGTTATCCGATGCTAGCAGTAATGAAAGGTGGGACAGCCATATATCATGTCTGTAGCCACCAGCATCTTTTGAATAATCTTATATTTGGGGAAGCTGTCAAATTGTGAGTCATGACTGTTAAGGAAAATATGCAACTCATATCTCCATGCCCCTTTGTAACAGGGATGTAGGTATGTTACCTACAACTACATCCAACTAAGACTTTGATATAGAAGGGGAAAACAGGAGGAGGCAGATGAGGCACAGAATCCATTTTCTGATGGAGGTGACAACAAAGGTGCCCAGCTTTGGGGGCAGCAAAATTTCTTGCATCAGTCAGTGCCCAAACTCACCAGAGGAGCTGTGGTGGTGTCACCAGAGCAATGCTGTCTTTTCTGGAACAGTCCCCTAGTGTTGTGTGGACATCCTTTATGGCTATGGAGCCTCGAAGACCTACTCCTTGGACCTCAGGAAGGGCCAACTAAGGACAATGATTAGTATAGGATGTGCATTCGTACATCCTTAGTGTAACTGTAAATTGGAACACCATTTTTGTAGAGTGTGTTAGTATTATATAACAAGATCTGAAAAATATTCCTCCCTGACTCATCAACCCTCTTCCAAGAAGTTATGCTAAGCAAATAGTCCAAAGGCAGAAAAATAAATGTATGATTGGGCATGATTTAAAATTTCAAAGGATTAGAAACAATCTAAAGGCTCACCAACAGAGGGACAATTAAGTCAGTCATATGCCATTGATAGTCAGGAGACCACCAGCATTTCTACATAGTGGTGGGGAGAGGGACACATGATTTTATTGGAGGGAAGCCAGGGGGCTTAAAGATGAATTCAGGCAGAGTGAATGCTCTTTTATTCTACACTGAATATTCAGGGTTGGTTATGGTAAATGAAGAATGGGATTGAAGGGTGTGAAAACCTGCCCCAATTATTTTCCCTAGAGCTGCCACTATTGGCAAATACTACAGTGTTCAATAATTATTAGCAATCTTATGTGGCAGGGAAGAAAAAAATGTTTGAGATATATTGCTAAGGGAATAGAGCAAAACACAAAATTATATCTGTTGGAATGACAATTATGTAAAATATTGAAATAATAAATTGAACCAGGTCTGTAAGGAAACACAGAAAAACATGATTTCTTGAGTGACAGAATTGTCAATAAAGATTTGGTTCTTGTTTTCTGATAATGTCATTTAACACAACAAATGTTTTTATGCTTTACAAAGTTATCCTATGCATTCAAAAGACCCAATATGAGCTCGAGGTAACTTGACTACTATTTGTGTGTAAGGGCACACAGCACCAAAGAAAAAAGGCATCACTCTACGAAATCACCACAGACCATTTCACCAGAACTCTAAAAGTGCACCTGCTCACATGGAGGAACAATGACTGCTGGTGAGAGAGTAAACTGACAGGGCTTTGGCATAATCTAACCAAGTCAGAGATATCCAAACACTATGACTCAGGAAGTCCACTCCTAGATGTTTACCCTGGACAAACTACTGACACATTTGAACTAGAAAATAAGTACAAGGATGTTGATAGTAGTATAGTAGTGCAATTCCTATTCACCCAAGACTAAAAACAACTTGTGATCAACAGCAGTAGAATGGATTTGAAAAATGGACAACTATATGCTGTAATCACATAATGCTATGTAACAATGAATGTATACAAACTAAATTTAGACAATAAAATGAATGAAGCTCATAAGCATAATGGTTAATAAAAGAAACAAGATACATGACTCTTCATTATAAGTTTAAAAGCAGGCAAAATTAAACTACATTATTTAGAGATTTGTACAAAATTGGTAAAACTACAAAGGAAAGTAAGGAAATTATTAACTTAAATGTCTGTTACTTCTGGAGATGGGAGGGAAGAAGGAGTTGAGTTTGGGAAGAAGGGCAGTGCAACTTCTAGGCTAACAATATTCTTTCTCGATTCAATGACTTTGCAGGTTTTCACTTTATAATATCACGTTAAACAGTGGCACATTTGTGTTTTACACTTCTTTTATTGTAGTGTTATAGTTTATATTTTGCAAAAAGAAAAAGGAGGCTCTAACAAAAAGGTCTATCAGAGATGAGGAGATGGAGAACCACTTTCAGATCACTGAAGCAGGAGTTGAAGGGTAAAGAAACTGGTGGAGATCTTGATTAGTGGACAGATCCACCTGCAGGACTGGGCCATCCAGGAGCACAGCTCAGAAGCACTACTTAATGAATAAATGGGCTCTTTTGAATTTCTCAAAGCAAGGTAACAGATCATCAGGGATGATGCCTTTGAAAGGCTCCAAGCCTCTGCATATCCTGGAGGCTGGTTCACCAGGAAAGAAGTCCTTCCTCTGGTTTGTGCTAGAACCTTCTCCTGCCAACAGAGAAGTCGAGGTTGCAGCTTCTGGATCCAAACTGGGTTGTCTGTTACTGTCATGAAAAGTCATGAATGTAGACATGTTTATTACCTGGCCAATTCCCATAGGGTTTGGTGACCCATCAGTGTGCTCTGAGATGACATGGAAAGCATTCCAGGAACTATTAGCCTGGAGTCAGGACTCTCACCATTTTAAATGGATCCTAGAATGACAGTAGTGAGCAGCAGAAAGTTGTCACTACATTTTGTTAAGACCAATGAGGCCACCTGACTTAGTTCCTTGGTTATGAACTCCTGTCCAGAAAGGTTTAAGTTAAGCCTGTTGAGCATTCCTCAGATTCACTGGGAACATAAAATGCCTAGCAGTTTATTCAGTTGATTGGTCAGCATGAATGGTCTCCCCTAAACTAGGCCTTCTATCATGAACCAGAAGTTTGTATCATTACCTGTGCATTTGAAAGCTATAGTTTAAAGCTCAAGACTTGAGAACTCACTGCCCCAAGTTTAGTTTTGTGTTTCTGGCAAAAGAGATTACTCAACAATATAATGCTGAGCTAGACTTTTTATTTTCTGGGCTATTTACAACTCTGTAGGAGTAGAGGTAAAGTAATAGATTCATGATAGAAAAGCAAATAATTTCTATTTGCTGCAGCATGACCCCAAAGGTTAGAGTATGGACCTTAGGACATTTACTAGTTTTGTATCCAACCCAGCCATATTACATTAGCACTGTTAAAAATACCTAATTTCTTGCCCTGGCTGGTGGCAGAGTGGATAAGGTGCCAGCCTGCAAACCCAAAAGTTGCTGGTTTGATTCCCAGCCAGGGCACATAACCAGGTTGCAAGCCAGGTCTCCAGCCAGGTCTCCAGCCAGGTCAGTAGTTGGAGGCAAGTGAAAGGCAACCACACATTGATGTCTTTCTCCCTTGCTGTCTCTCTCCCTTCCCCTCTCTCTAAAAATAAGAAATAAAATCTCTAGAAAAAAATCCTTAAATAAATAAATAAATAAATAAAAACTCAAGACTAAAAAACCCATAAATAGTTGAAAATGGGTCGGAGTCATAAACAGATATTTCAATGAAGATGATAAATAAGTACATGAAAAGGTGTTCACCATCATTAGCTATCAGGCAAATCCAGATTTAAACCACAAGGAGATATCACTGCACACCTATCAGAATGGTGAAATAAAAATTAGTGACAACACTAAACACGAGCAAGCAATAGAGAGAAACTAAATCATTCTTACATCACTGGTGAGACTATAAAGTGGTACAGCTACTATGGAAACAGTTTGGTAGTTTCTCTGAAAATGAAACACAGAAATACCATAAAATGTAGCAATTGCACTCTTGGGCATTTATCCCAGAGAAATGAATACTTATGTCCAAATGAAAACCTGAACGCAAATGTTCATAGCAGCTTTATTCATAATAGCCTCAAACTGCAGACAACGCAGAGGTCCTTCAATAGCTGAATGGTTAAACAAACTGTGATACAGCCACACCATGAAATACCACTGAGGAGAGAGAGGGGAGAAAGAGAAGCTATTGGTACATGCAACAACTTGGATTATTCTCCAGGGAATTATGTTATTTTTAAAAAGCCAGTCCTACTTTATTATTCTATTTAACATGTAAATGTTAACACATTCCAATCTTTAATATATTTTAACACGTTGAATATTTAACATTCTATTTATTTAACATTCCATATTTTAAATTATTTAACAAATTTAAATGTTTATTTAAACTACTTAATATAAAATTATGAAATAATGAGCAGATGAGTGGGTTCCATGGATAAGGATTAGGAGGGAGGGTGGAAGGAAAAGGAGACAGGAAGGATGCTTCTATGGAGAGGAACTGTTCAGTATCTGGCCTGTGATGGTGGATACACAAACCTACAGATGTGATAAAATGATACAGAACTAACCACACAAACAAACTGGTACAATAAAATAAGAAACTGTACAAGATGAGTGAATTGTATCAAGGACAATATTCTGGTTATACTATTTATTACAGTTTTGCAAAAGGTTACCTTTGAGGGGTAGTACAATTGCATATGACTACACAATTATCTCAACATTTCAACTGAAATAATACATGCTCTCTGTAAAAAATAAAGGTTTAAATAAGGAAAATAAAATAATCCTCAATCTCATCACTTATAAAAATTGTTAATAATTTAGTGTTAGACTTTTAAAAATTTGTATTAAAAATACTGGTATTGCTTTGTTGTATAAGCTAGTCTTCCCATTTACTATCCTGTGAGCAGTTTCCATATCTTTGTATAGTTTCCTAAGACATTATTATCCCTTCATATTTAAAAAACATAATTTAGGCCCTGGCTGGTGGCTCAGTAGATGGGCGTGGCCTGCAAACCCAGAGGTCATTGGTTCGATTCCCAACCAGTGCACATAACCAGATTACAAGCCAGGTCTCCAGCCAGATCCATAGCTGGAGGCAGATGAAAGGCAACCACACACTGATGTTTCTCTTCCTCTCTGTATCCCTCCCTTCCCCTCTCTCTAAAAATTAATGAATAAAATCTTTTTTAAAAAATCAAAAACACCATTTATTTACCCAATCTCTTGTTTTGTTCTATTTTTCTCTATTATGAGAAATGTTCAATGAGTATGTTTGCAGATAAACATTTGGCCACTATCTCTGATTACTTCCCTTAGATAAAATTTAAGAATCTTTATATATTAAAGCTCTTAACCTCCATATGCAAATTTTTTTCAAATCTCTGTTTCAATGTATTTTATTTATTTATTTACATTTATTTTATTTTATTTTTTAAAGGTTTTATTTATTATTTCCAGAGGGAGGGGAAGGGAGAGAAGAATCGATGCATGGTCTCCTTTCATCTGCCTCCAGCTACAGACCTGGCTGAAGACCTGGCTTGCAACCTGGTTATGTGCCCTGGCTTTCAGTTCGCAGTCTGGTGCCTTGTGCATTGTGCTACCAGCCAGGGCCTCAATGTATTTAAATTAAGCTGTTTCTTTGTAGCTTCTTTCTTTACTTTTAAGCATATTAAGTACTTTGTCACTCTGATGGTTGATTGTTATCTTTATTATCCATATTTATTTTTTATCTTTTTATAGTTTCAATTTAATTTTTAAATTTAACTCCTTAATTCACCTATATTATGATGTAAATTATGAAACATAGATCTGACAACTTTATTGTTTACCATTTGTTTTATTTCTTTTTTTAAAAAAATATTTTATTTAATTATTTCTAGAAAGAGGGAAAGAGAGAGAGGCAGAGAGTGAGAGAGAGAGATATCAATGTATGGTTGCCTCTCACCTGCCTCCAGCCACAGACCTGACTGGAGACCTGTTTTGCAATCTTGTTATGTGCCCTGGCTGGGGAATCGAACCTGCGACCTTTGGGTTTGCAGTCCGGCGCCTTATCCACTGTGCTACCAGCCAGGGCTGTTTTATTTCTGTTTATTGGGTGGCTCAACTTTTCTTCTCAAATTTAAATGTCATTTCTGTAAGACACCAAATTAATGTGTGTTTTAGGATTGTTTTCAGAGATTTTTATTGTCTTCTTTCAAAGATTTTATTCTGTTTACTGTTCCAAAAGTTTAACTTTGTTTTATTTATTGTCTTGAATGATTGTCTTTACAAATTGTAGTGCCCAAAAATGCAAGTCTTTATTAAAACTTTTCTGATTATCCTCACCAATATGTGACATATCTTTTTTTCTGACTTGAACATCCAACTAAATGTATATGTAGATTATGACCTATGCTTTCATTTCTCCAACTGCTAATTATAATAGGGAATATCTATTGAGTACTTTTTGCCAGGCACTACTCTAAGTGTTTTTATGTGCACCAAGTCATTTATTGCTAGCAGTGACCCTATAAGGTGGGTCCTTCTACTGTCTGTCTGTGTTTTACAGAAAAGAAAAGTGGAAACATGCAGAGGTTAAGTAAACTTGCCTAAGGTCACGTAGTGAACATGTGGCTGAGCTGGCTGCTGCATGTAATGTGTTTGCTAAATCCAGACAGTCTGGCTCCAGAGCTCACTATCTGTCAAACAGTATAGATGGGGTTAAAGTATCCTGATTAATTTTTTGCCTTAAACTGGAAATACTATAATGTAATAAACCTTTGAGGCCCCTCAATGACAAGAAACACTGTTCAAACTAGTTTTGTATACATATTCCATAGCAATAAATATTTTCTCTTTAGAATGATGAGGAATGGAATTTTTTTTTACATTATAAAATAGTGCTACGAATGGTGAATTCCAACAAAGAAGAAAATAAGAGGCAGCATTTTATTATTGGAAGGGCCCTGGACTGGGTGACAGGAAAACAAGAGTTCTGGTCTTTATATTGCTACTAACTAGCTTCATCCCACCCCAAGAATCTTTTTTATTCATCTGTATCTCAAGCTGAAAGTACACTTTTACAGAATGTTTACTCCAGGTTAATTCTCTAAGATGTGACTAGCCCTGGTGACATAGTACCTGTCAGGGTACTGATCACCTGTACAGTAGTGTGATTTTGCTTTCTCCTAACTAAGAAAGTAGCCCTGCCACAATAGTTGTTGTGGTTCAACAGGGATTCAATGGCAATGTTATCCTGAGGCCTAGAAAGAAGGAGGTTTCTGAGAGGAAGGTACACATCCTGGGAGACCACAATTCACCAGAAGCAAGCAGTTGGAGAGTAGCTTCAGGGAGACTTCAGGGAGGAAGAGGGTCCCTGAAGAAGCAGAGAGAGCTTCCTCAGTAGGAAGTTCTCCCAGGACTGGTACAGGGAGCACATTCTAAAAGAAGGACTTCCTTTGGGATCAGGGAGAGAGGGAGAGAATGTGAAGAGTCCACACCCTTGACATTCACCCAGAGGCTCTGAGGTTCATTGGAAAAGATGCATGAGAAGCTATGTCGAAGGGCATGCAAACATACACACACAAGACCATAAAAGGAGACAGCTTTTTTAGATGGTCCTGAAATCCTCAGGCCTGTGAATTTCTTCAACAAAGTTCTTGAAACATCCGACCATTAGTGTCTCTGCCATAGGGATGCTGACCTTGAATTCCAATACCAGGTGAAAAAAAGGGTGTGTGGGGAGCCTCAATAGCATTACCTTTTATGTAAATTCTTACTAACCCACACAAATACTTTTATTTCTTTGTGTTTAATGGAGGTTGTGAGTGGAATAGCTTTAGTGGTTTTGCTGATTATAAAAGCAATGAATGTTTACTGTTAAAAAAAAAAATTAATGATATAGAAAAAAATACAAAGTTAGCTTCTCATCTTACCCTGCCACACTGTAATATGTCTCTTTCAGATTTTTTACAATAGCATCACACTCTTCTACCATCAGCATTTTTACTTAACATAATGTTGTGGGCACCTATTTGTGTCAATAAATGTGGCACTCTATCTTCTTTATTGATGGCTCCAAAGTGATCCACTGTATTTTCTGTACCATAATTTATTCAACAAATTGAGTAGGGCATTACAATCTCTTTCCATGATACATTATATTTGTAGTAATTGTTCCCAAAGCATTAATTTCCTAAGAAAAGAATTGTTGCATGAAATGATACATATTCATATATTAAATTTTACTACACATTTTCAGCTCTCTGCTGCTTGTTTATATCCTTTGCCATGTCTTTTAACAGTGTTCAGCTTTTTTCAGGAGTCATTTTAAACTTGTCCTATTGTTCCTTGTTCCATTTCACAATTGGTAGGACATTGGTTAGGTTAGCAGGGAACTCAAGATTTTCAAATTTGGGGCATCTTTTATTCTTTAGATTTTAAAGATATCTTTCTAGAAGCATCAGACATTAAGCTACTGGCAAATGAAAAGTCTACTTGCAAAGACTACCACAAAAGGAGTGAGGCTCTATGTTTTCACCATTCATTGTCATGTAATTAAATATTTCTTATACGTATTGTGGTGAAAATGAGTTAGGGAGAAAATTGCACTTTTTTAGACTTGGTTTTCATGAACTACATAAAAGACCTGAAAAAGGAGCAACTGAGACCAATGACTACCCTTTCCCTTTGTGCTGAGCTATGTGTAAAAAAAATAAGTCTTGGCTGTAATCTCCTCCTGGGCCACTTAGCTGTGCTTCTTCCTATGTCTGTCTATTATACCATTAAACTTGACAGTCTTAAAGTATGAGAATCGGAGGGGTTACAAGAAGCCCAACGATGACCTTGTGGATGGCACTAGGTCATATGTATTGGTCCCACTTAAAGAGTAACAGCTTAACATCTGAGCAAATTAGAAAGCGTTCTGCATCGGTCATGTACTGCTAGCTGAGCTGGACTGGACTAAGAATCAGGCCATGTGTCTATTCTAAGATCAATGAGAAAAATTTCTTAAAAATAGGAAATGTGCAGTTAAGGGAGGATAATCTTCAAAATGCCTTAGATTAAAGTCATGATCATCCAAGACAGTGCCAAGATATAGCTGCTGAAGAAAAAAAAAAAAAAATTCAATTGATAGGAACCCCATAAATATGTGCCTAACATCAGTTGAATATTCTCTCCTCCCCAGCAGACTGAATCTGTTCATCTTTGTTTGTTCTCTTGCTTCCTTCTCTTTCTCTCTTTCCTTTTTGCTCTCTCCTCTTCTTTCCTTCATTCTTTCTAACCTGGGTGCTAAAAACCCAGTGGTAAATGAGACCTACATCACTTCTTTCTCGGAATGTCTTCTCCCTCATCTGCAACCCTCTGAAGCTTTCCCCATTCAAAAGGATTTCTTCTTCCAACTAGCTCTCCTATTTCTTTTTCTCACACCCCACTCCCAAATGGTTTAAATGTAGTGAATACTTTAGTGTCTGTGCCTCATTAACTAAGTGTTGTCATAAATACAACAAGAACAACTCAGACTGGTATTGTAATAAAGTCTCAATTACAGATTTCAGCAAGTGGTCTGCATGACCCAGCAATGTGAACCTTGAGGGAAGCACAAAGACCTTCCAAGGAATTATGAGCACAGATGATCTTCAACTACCGTTAGTAAATTCTTCTGAACTGATCCACCTGAAAATGTCCTACTGGTCCTCTGTTTTCATCTTCCCTCTCCCAATTACCCTCTTCAACTTTATGGGAGAAATTAATACATTTCACTTTTCATAAACCTACTCTGGGATATTTTACACTAACATAAGCTATGATGTTCTAAATCAAGAGATATTTCAAATTATTAGTATCAAAGAAGCCTTTTTTTTTTTTTTTTTAATGAAGGCACCATAAACTCATGATAAGGATTTATGCCCTTATTATATACTTCCATTAAGAGTTAGGTATAGTTTTTTAAAAAATGGTATAGTTTTAGAAATGGGGCATTTGGCCTATATTGGGATGTTTTGAATTGAGATATATTATAGAGTGTGGCAGTAGAAGTGATGACAATAGCCATTAAATGACTTAGAAATATTAAAGATAGCACACCTAACTTTATCCATGGTGAGGCTACTAGATTTATCCAACTTTGAAATTCATATATTTAAGACAGTAAAAGGCATGATGGCAAACACCAGTTGACATCAAAGCTAGTCTTTTTGAATCTTTACCCTTCACAGTAGTGAGAAAGCACTTTCAAATGAGTACTTTTCTTTATCTGTGTCTACAGTTGTGCTTTGGGTATATATTTTGTTGGATTTGAAGGAAAAAGAGGTGAAAACTCCAACAGGTACACAATACAGCTTAAACCAAAAGGATCAGCATTTATGTTTTATTCATTTGTTTAGGATAGTAGGAAAACATTTTCATTAATATTTACCTAAACATTATTGACTATTGTAAATTCACTTCCACTTTTTCCTTAAGTGAATATCTCTTACTGGCTATCAGCATCAAATACTTCTCTGCTAGTGTGTTTATACCTGCCATCCTTCAACTGCACTGTTAAAGTAGGATTTCTATTAATGTACAAGTGTAGGACAATAAGTTCTTTAAATGCTACCTAGGATGTAAGACTTCATCCTCTAGAAATGCATGGCTACAAACTTAAATCATTTTAAATTATGAAATATGTTTATTAATCTATCTATAAATTGTAATTTCTAATATCTTTTTGGTATACCCATTTCACCTTCTTTTGATTTGACCTAAAAAAAAGAAATTTGGTATGAACATCTATGTTTTTGTTTGCAGACAAAAAGAAAAGTCTAAATATACAATTTCCAATTCCCTGTTTTAACAGGTTTGGGCCAATTTAAGCTCCATAAACAAGGTGGAACTAAATAAGTGGTTGGTAAGCCAATCATAGTATTCTTGCTTCCCTTTGTCAGAGATTGGTCTAGGAGTGAGCATGTGACCAAGTCCCAGCCAATGAGGCCTCAGAGGAGTTAGAGTGTTTCCTTAGAAAAGAAACCCCTTTCCCTCTTTTTATTTTGAAGTTTTCTTGTGAGAATGCAACTATTTTTACAGGTGCAGCCTTTCTGCAGCCTCTGGGGGAGGTATCATCATCACTTGCAGGAGGATGATAGAAGGATGTTGATAGAAGCTTATGTCCTTTTGATGATGTTGCTGAGCTACTAGTCCATCCCTGGAACTGCTCAGCCCTGGACTTTATATTAAGGGAGAAAAATCAGACTTTATTTGTTTAAGCCCCTTTTGGTTGGATATTTCTTACTTGCAGTTAAAACATCCAAACTGACTCATCTTCCAAACTCACTTAACAGCAAATATCACATTCATCAGACAGAAATTCCTACTAACAAGCCCTCTTTCTCTCCTTTTGGCACAATGAAGGAGCTATCCCTCTGCAGACAGAAAGTCATTCTGCCACACAAGGTCTTCCTTCCATCTAAGGACTTTGCTCTGCTGGTTATCCTCTCAGTTTTGCATCTTTAGTATCTTATCCTCCAGCTACATCTTTCTAACGCCATTCAAACATCCTCTTCTATCTCCTACCCTGAAACAATAAACAAAAATGTCTCCCTCGATTACACCTTCTCCTCTGCTTGTATTGCTCTCCTCTCCTTTCCAGCCATGGTTCACAAGAGTTATCTGAACTCACTGTCTTTTCCTCCCATTCTTCTACCCTGATCAATCTCTAAAAAGCAGCTCTTGCTAAGGTCACTGTAACATTCATGTTACTAAATCCAAAAGACACTTCTCAGTCTCATTACGTCTAACTTCTTAGCAGCAATTGGCACTGTTGACCACTAATTAGTGCTTAAACCATGCTTCTCTTTTGGTTCCTATGAGAGCACACGCTCCTGGCCACTGTCACTTCTGTGGCCACACTCCTGGTCTTTTCAAATTTCCTCATGACTCTTCCCCACCCCACCCCACCCTCACCTCCTCTTTTCTGTTTTGTTCTATCATCCCAGGTTAGTCTCATCTGTATAGGCTGCTGACTCTCAAATGTGTATCTCAAGTCTGATCTTGCAGAGCTTCAGTTTTTCACAGATAGTTGCTAACTTGACCTCTGTAGTCAGATGGCTCACAGATACCTCTAACTTAAGATTTACAAAATTCAACTCTTAATTTTTACCCACTCAAATGTGCTCCCCTTTGGTGTCCTTCATCAGTAAATGGCATCTTCACTTACTCAGATGTCCTTGCTAAAGTACTAGGTGCATTATTCTCCACATTGTCCTTAGCTTCAATCACATCTTCCTCCTTTGACCCTCAATTCAGTCCAAAATAAGCCATCAGCAAGTCCTATACATTATACCTGTAAAATATTCTTTGCATATTTATCCACTTCTCTTTGTTTGCACTCTAACCGAATACAAACGACCAAAGATTCTTACAATAGTTTTTTAACTGGTTTTCCTCCATCCTTTTCCCCCTTTTTATTGAATTTATTGGGGTGACATTGGTTAACAAAATTAAACAAGTTTCAGGTGCACCATTCCACAACACATCATCTGTACACTGTATTGTGTTTACCACCTCAAGTCAAGTCTCCTTCCATCACCATTTAGCCCCCCTTTATCCTCCTCGACTTTCTCCCACCCCTCTCCATCGCTCCACTCCTGCAACCACCACACCCTTCTCCATCCCCCAGCTCCTGCAAATCACCACACTATTGTCCAGGTTCGTGAGTTTTTCTCTCTTTTTTTTCTCAAATCCACCACCCCTCCAACCCAGGCCCCAACTCTCCATACTTTTATCAAATTCACTCTTTATAGAGGAGCCAGGGCCATGGTTGAACAGATAAATTTAATCTTATCATTTCCCAGCTTAAAATGCTTCAATGGCAACCCATTGCACCCAGATAACAATTCACTATCTTTGAAACTGCTTTCAAAGTGCTGCAGAATTTATTTCCCACCTACCATCCCAGTCTCATCCCATGTCTCTCCCCTCGGCTCCCTGGAACCCAACTGAATTAGCCTCTTTCAGTTCCTTAATGGTTCCAAGTTGTTTGCTTACTCAAGGCCTAGTCAGTGTACAATATAGTCTTTGCCAGGCTTTGCCTTCTAGTTTAAATCTAAATGCCATTTTCTAAGAAAGTTCTTTTCTAATAGCCAGTGTCCCACCCCTACAATTAGTTTACACACATTTATCATTAGCCATATGCATTTCCCACAGTTTTGCCATTTTAAACAATGCTGCCATGAATGTTTTTATATATGTGCATGAGTTTCTCTAAGGCAATGTTTTTCAAACTGTGGGACCCAACTTGCTGGTGGGCAGTAAGATCAATTTTAAAAATAAATAAAAGAGATCAGAATGGGATATACTAGGGTATGTTGCCTATAATAAGTGTAAGCTTTGTTTTTATGAAACTTTTTTTCCGTGGTGTGTGTATATGGGTGTGTTGGATCACGTGGTAAATGAGATTTATTACTGAAGGTCCTAGTCAAAACAGGTTGGAATGCCGCTTACTGCAGGGCATATTTTAAGAATGGATATCTTGGATTACGCATTCAATTGTAATTTTAAACACAAATACAGCAAATCAAAAGCTCGAATGGGAATATATGTACATACTGCACGTTGCCCTTGCTTTGTTCATGTTGTTAGCTTCCATAAACTTTTGTTCTTATTAACAGTACTTTTTTTTTTTAAGGGAAGAATTATTTTTTTTAATTTAATTTTATTGTTGTTGTATTACCTCCATACCCTTTTTATTCCCCCCTGTCCCCTTCCCCACCCACCCACTCCCCCACAAAGTCAATCTAAGGGGGGAATTCTTAAAGTAAAATGTCTTACAAGTATTGTTTAAGAGCTGAGTTATTTATGTAGAAATCAGTGTTATTTAAGCACACAGCACGCTGACAGAAACCAGGAGGTCTGAACTTTTAGCAGGCATTCTTTTTTTCATAACTTTCCACACCGCCAATTTACATTATGGCTAGAAATAAATCCTCCATGTTTATTTAAACGCTAAAAGTGCAGAACACATTTGTTTTACTGTATAAAACTCTACTGGAAAAATCCTGGCTGCTTAGGATAGTAATCCCCAATCCATGGACAAAATGCCATCTCCATGTGCTGTTTGCTATTCTCGGTTCCATTTGGTGCGCGGCTGCCCTTTGACCCACCTTCACTCCAAGCAAAGCTCTGTAACTGCGCCCAGTCCTGCCAAACCCGACAGCTGCCTCCGCGGAGGGCTTGAGGGGAACTGAAGGGCGACCTATCCTCAAGTGTCTGTCCTACAGCCTGGTTCCCCACCATTAGGATGACTTGTTCGGCTTCAGCCGAAGACCCTCCTTAAAAATCTAAATACTTAACGTAGGAGGAAGTCCTATGTTTAAACCGTTCGTTTCAAAAGCAGGATCGGGACTTCAAAAGGGGGATGGAAATAAGTTAGACCCCTGGGCAGACTGAGGTGGGAAGCGGCCATGGTGATTTGAGCGAGGTGGAAGTCTGACCTTCCCAGTTGAGTATGGAAAAGGCGGGCTAGAAACAAACTGTGATTCATAGCTTTGCCCTGCCTGTAAATACTGTCCCTGATGTACTGTGGGGACATGTTGAAAGTGCCAGGAATCGCAGCCAGCATTTCAGTCCTGTTCTATTCAACCTTATTTACATGCTGCATCCCTTGTAAGATTTCAGGCACTGCCCCATGCCCACATTCAAACACAGGTGCTTGGAAGTCAATATTTGGAATATCCAAGCCAGGTTTGGATACCCTTCCGATTTATGTGTGACCCCTTTGTTGCTATTGTAATTATCTTTAGGACTAGCTTGGCCCTTCTTTTAACCAGCTTTTTTTTTTTTTTTTTTTTTTTGCCTTTTTAAAATTAACTCCAAGTAGATAATCCACTTGAAAGAAACCAGTACTGCCCTGGCTCCCAAGCCAGCAACGAAAAGAGGAACAATGAATTTCAAAAGCAATAAAAAGGTGGGGCGTGGGGGGAACAGGTCTGTTTCTTGGGATACATTGACCTTACACTGCGTTGTTGGTGTTACTTTTTATTAGAGATGACAAGCAGATAAAGTCCCTCCGTAGCTGATACAAGGAAGGAGTCTTTCAGTAAGGAGAGAGGTAAAGAGAACTCAGCTCCAGGCTGCGATTGCTGGGCCGGGAGGGAACCAGTTGTGAGGGGTGAGCTGTGATCAGTGCACCTGCCTCAGATACACAGGATGGGAGCTTATTTGATCCCAGGTGTGCAGGGACCGTGTTTGGAGGCAGGCTGGAGAGAGACAGGGTTCCTCACCTTCAGGATCCACAACTTCTTCTATTTCCCTATCACTCATTCTCTGGCAAGGTTTTGATTTTAAACTCATTCACAGCCCTGGCTGGTGGCACAGTGGATAAGGCTCCAGCCTGCGCGAACCCAAAGGTCACCGGTTCAGTTCCCAGCCAGGGCACATAACCAGGTTGCAAGCCAGGTCTCCAGCCAGGTCCTTAGCTGGAGGCAGGTGAAAGGCAACCATGCACTGATATCTATCTCCCTGTCTGCTTCCCTCTAAAAATAATAAATAAATCTTTTAAACTCATTCACAATGAGCTATAAATGACAAATGTGGCTTCCTTATTCAGTTTTTATCATCCCACTCCTGGAGATTCATAATGCTCATTAGCACATAATATATATTAGCATATAATACACAGCAGGCATTAGTGCCTTGTGTTTCACAGGAGGAAACAAAGGTCAAAGAAGCACATGACCTTCCCAAGAGCATACAGCTACTCAGGGGCAGAGTCAGGGTCTAAACTCAAGCCTGCCTGAGCCCAAAGTCATGTACCAAGTTAACAACTTCCTGGAAAAGTTGCCTTCTCAAAAGGCCTGTGCCATCATGCATTTCCTCCCCAGAGTATCACGTCCCTAAAGGCTTCTGTGCAATTCCAGACCCTGAGCACTGGGGAGGGTACAGCCAGAGGACAACAAATACAGGTGGCACAACCAGTATTAAAAAGCATAAGACAGCAGCCAATTAAGCCGACCAAGCTCTTTTACCCGTTCGGGCTTGGTGTGCAATGGCTGCAAACAGTAGCATCTGTGTAGTGTAGGCAGCCTATTGCTAGTATGGGTTGCCTTAAGGGATCTTGGATATAGCTGTTTCTGAAAGACATGAATGTCTGACCTCATGCTGTCCCCAGTCTAGGCTCCAGACAGGTATGCGAGGTGCCTTTGGAAAACCCCATGGCACAGTAGCCAGGGTCCACATTGGCCAGATCATTATGTCCATCCACACCAAGCTGCAGAACAAGGAGCATGTGATTGAGGCCCTACACAGAGCCAAGTTCTGGCCATCAGAAGATCCACATCTCTAAGAAGTGGGACTTTACTAAATTCAATGCTGATGAATTTAAAGACATGGTGGCTAAAAAGCAACTCATCCCAAATGGCTATGGAGTCAAATATATCCCTAATCCTGGTCCCCTGGAAAAATAGTGGGCTCTACACTCATGAGTTTATGCTTATTATCTTAGCACCCACCAAAATGGGTCTAATAGCTTTCTGCTGGGATTGTTGTAATGATTAAATGAGTTCATGTAACTCATTTCACAAAGACCTAGGCACATGGAAAGCCATAAAATGGTAGCAATGATTTCCTCTGTGATTACAAAGGAGAAGTCAAGGGCCCGAGATGGGTAAGCAAGAGGGCCTAGCAAAGAAAAATTTATAGCAGTGAAATCTCTGGTTCTGGAGACCCCACCCTATCCCATTCTGATATCCTTTAGATCTAAGGGTCCCTGAATGAACAGACAAATGGCCTAGGCTCTCAGCCATCTCCCTGGGCCAGCATGTTTTCAAATTGAGGCCATATGTAGTAGCAGATCAGGAATTATCCCCTCAGTGGTCCTGCTTTCATCTTTTCTTGACTATTTGATCTTAGGCAAATAATTTGCACTCCCTATGTCTCACTTCTCTCATTTGCAAAATGAGAATAATAATGACACTTATCCCACAGGACATTTATGCAGATTAATGAGATAATGTAGAAAAGTGCATTAGGGTACAGTTATGTTTTATAATGGAAAAAAAGGAGTAATTGTTCATAAATTTGGCCTCTGCTGGAAAATTTCCAGTAACAATGAGTTTACAGAAAGGATGATTACATTATTGATCAGTTATGATTGTTTAAAATTTTCCCTTCACATTAAGTAAATGCCTGCTCTTCATCTCAACTCTGACATATGTGGACTTTGCAGGACAAGACCCAGACTGTCTAACTCACATCTCTGAGGACAGGACTTGGGCTTGTCTAGTTAAAATCCCCACAGGTGACTGAAGGGACAGCCAAAACTACCCATCACTGTCCTAGGGACTAAGAACAACATGAAATTGGGGCAGTACTCTTAGACTAATGGTGATACAGTGAAGTTCTGCAGGCAGCAAGGACAGAAACCTACCCAGTGTGATTCAAGCTCTAGCCTTGGACAGGAGTTTGACTAAAGTGGAAAAAGGATATATTGCAGAATTCTTCAGCTGGCTTAGACCCTCTGGATTTATTTGGCTTATCCTCCAAATGACCAAATTCAAAATGTATTCCTCTAATTGTTACCCTCAAGTACTCTGAAGTGACTTGGGGTTGGGGAGAAGGGAACAAGAAGAATGGCCCCAGCAAGGGTGGCTGAAGGATTGGAGAGACTGACCACTGCCAGGCTCAGGGGCTGTCAGTTCACTCAGAACAAAGGGAGAAGTGAGCGAGGAGACTCCGCTACTCTACTCCACTTCCCTTAACTGGTGCCTGTACACACTGGGGCTAAAGTGAACACATTCTAAAGCACTAAAAAACTTAGCCATTATTAGTTTGTGGGTACTTGAGAGATTCAGCTCATAGGTCAAGAAAGTGCCTCACCAAAAATAATAATAATAATAATAACAAGAATATGATTTCATTCATATATGAGTTATAAAACAGGAAGCAACAAACAAACAAAAATATTCATTATACAGATAACACTAAGGGGAAGGGCATGAGGGGAAGTAGAAGACAGTAAAAAGGGTCAAATATACGGCGACAGAAGTAAACTTGACTTTGGGTGGTGAATACAAAATACAGTATACAGATAATGTATTATAGAATTAAAGAGTTGGAACTTATAAAATCTTATTGACGAATGCCACCCCAATAGATTTAGTAAAAGTAACAAAAAAACTTGCTTCACCACCTAATGTGTTTTGTATAGTTAGTAAGTTATTTAAAGCATAGAATGCAAACCATATAAGGAAAATATACTGACTTCTATCATAGCATTCTTTTTCTATGCTCTTCTTCTTAGAGCATTAATGCACCTTTCTACATTGCCATTTTATATAAAATTATACTATTTCCCCTAGGATATTAGGAGCTCCTCAAAGGAAGGGATTCTGTCCTACGCAACCTGATACAAAATTCTGGGTGTTTCATAGGTATTCACCAAATACTCAATAAAAATGAGTAATATGGGACCTGCACTTTATGCGTACTTTTGTGTGCATATGTACTTTTGACAGCATAAAGTCCTGGGTTTGTTGGGAAAGTACCACCCAGCACCTTATATCAGTCTAGACAAAACAGCTCTGGGAAGTCCCCAGAAGTTTCTCTGGCTGTTTACTATAGTTGTCATCACCTGAGTGACAGGATGCGTGGGTCTCTAGAGACCAGGGCTTTTTCTTTCCTCATAGTGCAGCACTGACTAAAGGGTACATACTTTTCATAGAGAGCAGGTTAAGTTACAGATACACACTGTCTCCATTACTGAGCATGAGTCAGACAGTGTCCTGAGTGATTCCATGGATGGGAGCCTTCTTAGCTCAATCCTATGACTCCCACCCTGTCTTTCCCCCCTTTCTTCTCTAATGTTTTTACTGAAACATAATTGATACATAATATACTAGCTTCAGGGGTATACATAATGATTTAATATCAATTAAATATCATTATGTTGTACCCCTGAAACTAGTATGTTGTATGTATTTCAGTACTATATATATATATATATATATATATATACAATTATGATATATATATACCAAAATGATTACCATAAGTCTAGTTGACATCCATCACTGTATATAGTTTTATTTTTTCTTGTAATAAGATCTTTTAAGACCTGTTAGGAACTTTCAAATATGTAATATAGTATTATTAACTACAGTCACCAGGTTATACATTACATCCCCAACACTTACTTATTGTATACCTAGAAGTTTGTTCCTTTTGACCTCCTTCACCCATTTCACCTGCTCTCCACTCTCAACTTTTCTTCATAATTTGTTTTCCTTCTGCCATTTTTGTTTTGGGATCTCTGATCTCTAAAGGGGGTTCTTTAAAGTAACTTGTTTGGAACCTAAAGTTCTCTCCTGTAATAGCTCTCATCCTATCTATTGGAGCCCATCATCAACCAATGTCCTGAAGCGCCGTTATTGTGTAAGTCTTGAAACTAAGGCTCAGTGTTATGTGCTGCCTTGATATCTTAGAAAATCCAGAGGTCCTTGGTGGCCTAACTGCAAGTTCCCCTCCTACTCTGTTCTTGTGGATAAGGCCAAATAACCCTTCTTATCAAAGGGGCTGGGCACAGTGCCTGCCTACCCATGGGGAGAGGGTTTCAGTTCTATGAAAGCTCACAGAATTATTCCTACAAGTCAATCTTGTCCTTCTGTGGGAATCAGGGGGCACCAATCCCTCCTGACACTACAAAGCCTGCCTCCCACAGCCCCTGCTTGTTTAATCTGTCCCCAAAGGCAACCCTCATAGGCCCTGCATGCCTTTCAGTGTCCTCCTCCCCCAGCCTGGAAGTATCTATGATCAATAAACTGCTGTTTGACCTCATCTGTCCAGTATCAGGTGTCAAATGTTCGGCTACCTCATACCATAAACCTAAAGCAGGAATCCCTCTCTCACCGATGGGGTGAAAAGAAGACAATTGAAATAGTGATGCCCACACCCTTCCCCAAAGAGTCCTGCATAGTTTCTACTGAATTTTGTTCGATTCTTCTCATAATCTAGAATGTAGATCTGCCTCCTGCAAATTTATGACAGTTTGACTAGTTTACTTGAAGATTTAGAAATTAGATTTATTTGGATTAATCATAAAATGTAGGTAAATGTTTATCTAACTCCTAATTAGAGAAAGCCAACATTTAAAAGCAATGTAAGAAAACATAATAGAAAAAGGTGATAGACTTAACTCTACAAAATTGGCAAACTTCTGCAGGCTAAAATTAAAAATTCCTAAATGAAGTTAAAGGTCAAACTGGAGGAAAGATGAACCATATATAGCTGTCGAGGGGTTCAGGCTCTTACTGTTAAAGGAGCATTATAAAAAATACAGATAAGTGCCCCAATAGAAAGCTAACTATTCAAATAGGAACACCATCAAAAGATATGATTATATAGTTAACAAAAGAAAGAAGACAAACTACCAAGAGGTCTATCCAAAAGGTCCATCATCCCCAGCAAATAAATAAGTACAAATTAAAATAATATTAAGGTACTATTTTTTGCCTATCAAATTGACAGTGAGTGGACCCTCCCACGTTGCCCATCTTGGAAGAAGGCAGAGCTCATCTCTCTTGATGGGAGGCAGACACACCAGGTGCTCTCTGTCCACAAGTGCAACCCCCAAGGACTCTCATTGTCAGCCCCTAGGCTTGGGCACTCAAATGTGATGACCCAAGATTGTATGTCTGCTGCCTGTCAAACTGTCAAGCTGGGAGGGAGCAGAATTCTTTCTGGTGCAGTAACATCATCTAGTTTCAAGGACCTGGAGGGCAGTGGTCCCAGCATGGTGTCTAATGCCTAGTGTCCAATGTCCAGGCCCAGGACCGGCAGAGGTAGCAAAGCAAGTACGGCTCCCATTAAGCCTCAGTGACAACAACGGAGGAAATCTCACTGCGTTGGATCTGTGGCATGGCCTTGGTTGGGTCTCTGGCTGCACAGCTTTACTTCATTCCTGCCCATTTTCTAACCTGGAGGCCCAGCTTCCCTGAGAAATTTGTGGGAAGTCCAACACCTTGCAGTAAACTCCTGCAATAGTTTCTGTTGCCTGGCTAACATAATAACATATGAAGAGAGCTCTAACCCATTGTTTTCACTTCTCAGGATATATCCTTAAAACTTTGTGGATGTAAGCAAAAGGATATTTTCCTAATCCGTGGTTAGAATAGAAAAACAGAAATTATCTGAATATTTTCCCATAGAGAATTGGTTAAATAGATGTAATACAAGTATATCTATAGCCTACCCTATTATATAATAATTAAAAATCAAGCTGTTAAAGACATGAAAATACTCAAAATACAATAATGAATTTAGAAAGCAAAATGTTCATGAAAGTTCAATTTTTTCACAAATAACCAAAATGTTAATAATTGCTTTCTCTTGGGAAACAGATATGAGATGGCATGCCTGAAAAGGTTTGTTTTCTTTGTACTTTTTGTGTATCTTTATTATTTATTTATTTATTTTTAAGATTTTACTTATTATTTTCAGAGAAAGGGGAAGGGAGAGAGGCAGAGATGGAGAAAAACATCAATGTATGGTTGCCTTTCACCTGCCTCCAGCCATGGATCTGGCTGGAGACCTGGCTTGCAACCTGGTTATGTGCCCTTGGCTGGGGAACCAAACCAGCAACCTTTGGGTTTGCAGGCCGGCACCTTATCCACTGTGCCACCAGCCAGGGCTATTGCGTATCTTTAAATTCTTCATAATAAACATGTATTTTTTGCTAATATCTAAAAAGTAAACAAAAGCTAACTTAAAAAGGAGATTTATGTGAATATGTCAAGGTGAATTCATTGGTCTTTGGTTTGGTTGTGTTTGCCTTTTAGCAGTTAAACAATAGATCAACTGGCAAAGGGCAGAGATTTTAAAAGTTTCTGAAGAGAGCTCATGCCCCACTTTCTGTATGGTATAGACTCAATATTAGCACACACCACCCCCAATCATGTGTTGAAGCCCTAAGCTCCAAAGTAATGGTATTTAGAAGTGGGGTCTGTGGGGTGCTACAGTCATGAGACTGGAGCCCTTATGAATGGGATTAGTGGTCTTATTTTAAAAAACCCAGAGAGCTCTCTCACTCCTGCCATCTATAAACCAGGAGGCAGCCCTCTCCAGACATGTAATCTGCTGGCATCTTAATCTTGGACATCCCAGCCTCCAGAACTCTGAGAAATAAATTTCAGTTGTTCATAAGCCACCTGGTCTATGGTACTCTGTTATAGCAACCTGAACTAGGACACTATTTTTTTCACAACTACCAAAAACAACAACAACAACAACAACAACAACAAAAACCTCATCTCAATTAAGCAATGGTTTTAACTTGGAAAACTTATTTTTTAAAAAAGTAACCAAAAAATGATTTGCCCACTTATGGCAAGTAATTAGCAAAACAAAATTCAGGTCTAAATTGGGGGAAAGATCAAAAGATTTATGTATGGGCTAATGGAAAGACTCACATAAGGAAGGTGGAGAGTCATAAAATCAACATAAACTCTAAAAACCTAGGGAACACAAATATATCATTCTCCACTGAGAACATGTTAATTGTCTTTGCCTCATGCTGATGCCACTCTTAATAACACTTCTTACTATGGGAGGATGCTTTACAGTTTATGAAGTACTTGTACTTCCCCACATATTATTATTAGGCTCATTTTGCTGAAGAGAAAATTAAGCCCTAGAGAAGTTAAGTGATTTATTGAATGTCTCATGCTCCTTATGTGGCAGAACTGGGCCTACAAACCAGGTCTTCTGTTCTTTTCACAATTCTGGGAGGTGACAGAGTGAAGTGATTAAAACTTGGGCTTTAGAGACAGACAAATCTGGGTCTGTACATGGCTCTGGCCCTGCAGAACTGTGTTAATATGGAGAAATTGCCTACCCCTCTCAGCCTCGGTTTCCTCATCTTGGTGCTCGAGATAAAAATGCCTACCTTGGAGAGTCCGTGTGAGAATAAAAGGTAGCTGTTATTATTACCCGGCTTATCTTCTTGACAAGCCTTGTTTTCAGTCTCTTGGGATCTACAACCCTGTTATAGGTGGAATTGT
This sequence comes from Noctilio leporinus, assembly GCA_004026585.1. Taxonomy (NCBI): domain Eukaryota; kingdom Metazoa; phylum Chordata; class Mammalia; order Chiroptera; family Noctilionidae; genus Noctilio; species Noctilio leporinus. The sequence goes on along the minus strand of PVIW01004146.1, from coordinate 58,510 downwards.
GTCATTGCAAAATTCATTTGTTAAAGTCCTAACCCAGTACCCTAGAATATAACCTTATTTGAAAATAGAGTTTTTGCAGATATAAAGAATTAAGATGAGGTCATATTGAAGCGGCAGGGGGCCCTCATCCAATATGACTGGTGTCCTCATAAAAAGGGGAATTTTGGAGATAGATATATGCAGGGAGAATTCCATGTGAAGATTTTAATTACACTGCCACAAACCAGGGAACTGTCAGAAGCTCAGAGAGGCCTGGAAAAGAGCCTCGCCCCCCGCCCCCCACCTACTGCCTTTGAGGGAGCATGACCTCCCTGCTGATACCTTGATTTGGGACTTCTGGCCCCCAAACTGTAAAATAATAAATTTTTGTTCTTGAAGCCAGCCAGTTTCTGGTACTTTGTTACAGTACCCTTGGAAAGCAGACCGAAAATATTAAATGGAAAATTTCAGACATAAGCAAGTCATGTTTTAAACTGCACACCATCCTGAGTAGTATGATGAAATCTTATGCCAGTCCATTTGGTTCCACCTTCAGCGTGAATCACTGCTTTGTCCAGGGTACCCATGCTGTATATGCTACCTCCCCATTAGTCACTTAATAGCTGTCTAGGTTATCAGATCAACTGTCACAGTCTTTCAGTTTTCATGTTCAAGTAACTCTTACTTTACTTAATAATGGCCCTCAAGCACAAGAGTAGTGATTCTGGTAATTCAGAAATGCCAAAGAGAAGCCATAAAGTGCTTCCTTGAAGTGAAAAGGTATGTATGTACATATAGGAAAAACACATTAGCACATAAGGTTCCATACTATCCACTATTACAGGCATCTTCGAGAAGTCTTGGAATTTATCCCTTGCATGTAAGGCGGACTACTGTGTATTTATTCGTTTCCCATTACTGCGGTGAAGAAAATTACCATAAACTTAGTGGTTGAAAGTCCACAAATTTATTGTCTTACAGTTCCTGAGGTCAGAGTAGCAAGATTTGTCTGTAGTGCCATGTTCCTTCTGGAGGCTGAATCTTTTCTTTTCTTACTTCTACCTCCTGAACTTTTTCATGGGTAACCCCTTCTTCACATCAGTCTGACCTCTGCTTCCATCATCACATCTCCTCTGACTTGGCCTTTCCTGTGCTTACATTGGGCCTGTCCTCCCAGCACATCATTGTGTGACACTATGTAGAGTATTACCAACCATGGGAACTCACCCAAAGTTCAGTGTTCAGAGTTTTCATTAGGGTTTCGTTACATAGGCATGATTAATGAAGTCATTAGTCATGTGACTCAATCTCCAGCTCCGAAATCCTTCTGGTTAGTTGGTCAAATATCACTCAATTCAAAAGCCCAACCCTCTAATCAGATGGTTGGTCTTTCTGGAGTGGTCAGCTTTTGTCCTGAGTCATCTTTGTTTAAACTATCTAAGGGCCCACCCTTAGCCACCTATCAGGGAACATAACCAATAACAAAGACACTTCTATCCCTTGGGAAATTCAAAGGTTTTAGAGGTTGCTTCCCAAGACCTAGGGACAAAGGTAATTTTTTATTACATAGCCTGTCAACTAGAACATTACACATTGCCATTCCATGCTACCTGCGCTTCCTAATAACATAGTAGTATAGTTCCAAGGGTAAATGTCCTGAAAGAGAAAGTACCAGGAAGAAACTATAATGTTTTTTATTGACCCAGCCTTAAAAGTAATGTAGTGTCACTTTAATCACATTCTCTTTATTGGGGACTTCCAAAGATTCACCCAAAGTCAACGGGAGAAGATCCAAGAATGATAGGGTTTGGAAGATGAGAGGTGGAAAGAAATCATCATAAAGACGCTTTTTTAAAAGATTTTATTTGTTATTTTTAGAGAGAAGGGAAGGGAGGAAGGCAGAGTGAAAGAGAAACATCAATCCTGATATTTCATGACTGTCTGCCTTTCACCTGCCTCCAGCTACAGACCTGTCTGAAGACCTGGCTTGCAACCCGAATAAAAACATTAAAAAAAAAAAAATCTGACATTGCCATCAAATCTAAAATCCTCCTGGTGGCTTTCAAAATCTTTGACAATTAGGTATTGTACAACTTTTCCTTCCTGAGATCTAATTAGCTCTTCACACTTTGCTTCCAATCCAGTTAAGGGAGTCATTCCCATCTCAAAGATTCTGAGCACAACTTTCCTCCCTCAAAAGCCTTCCCTTAATGCAAATCCAGTCCATTTCTTCAAGGATATCCTTATCTTAATATCTATGAACCCAACAGGCAGAAAAATGGTTGGCCAAAAAGTTAATTTGGTTTTTTCCATAAAATGGCCCTAGCAGCACTTATTTGTCTTTTTATTTTTTCATATTTTATTGATAATGCTATCACAGTTGCACAATTTCCCTCCTTTGCTTCCCCTCAACCCAGTACGTCCCATCAGGCAATCCCCACACCATGTTCATGTTCATCGGTCATGTGTATAAGTCCTTTGGCTACTCCATTTTCTAGACTGTACTTTTTACATCCCATGGCTATTCCGTAACTACCTATTTGAACTTCTTAATCCCTTCACCTCTTTATTCAGCCCCCTTCACCTCTTCACCCCCTCCCGTCTGGCAGCCATCAAGACCATCTCCTTATTCATGATTCTGTCTCTGTTCTTCTTGTTTGCTTAGTTCGTTTTTTAGATTCAGTTATTACTAGATATGCATTTTTTCCACCATTTTATTGTTCAGCTATTATTTTTTTCTTAAATAAGTCCCTTTAACATTTTATATAACCATAGTTTGGTGATGATGAATCCCTTTAGTTTTGGTTGTTGTTGTTGTCTAGGACACTCTTTATTTGTCCTTCCATTCTAAATGAGAGCTCTGCTGGGTAGAGCAATCTTGGTTGGAGGTCCCTGCTTTTCATGACTTTGAATATTTCTTGCCAATCCCTCCTGGCCTGCAAAGTTTCTTTTGAGAAATCAGCTGACAGTCTTATGGGAATTCCCCTGTAAGTAACTAAGTGCTTTTCTCTTCCCTCATTTGAAATTCTCTTACTCTTCAACCATTGACATTCAATTATGATATGTTTTGGAGTGGGTCTCTTTTCGTCCAGCTTGTTTGGGACTCTGTGTTTCCTGGACTTGCAGGTCTATTTTCTTCACCAAATTAGGAAAATTTTCCTTCATTATTTTTTCAAATAACTCAAATTTCTTGTTCTTTCTCTTCTCCTCTGGCACCCTTATGATGCGAATATTGTAACATTTGAAGCTATCCCAGATGCTGCTTTCACTATCCTCGTTTTTTTTAATTCTTATTTCTTCTTATTGTTCTGATTGTTTTGTTGTTGTTGCTATTGTTTGCTTTCTTATGTTCTAAATCATTGATTTGATTCTCAGTTTCATCTACTCTACCATTGTTTCCCTGTAAATTGTTCTTTATTTCAATTAGTGTATTCTTCATTTCTGACTGAATTTTTTTTTTCTTTTCTTTTTTGTGCTGTTGTGGTCCTCACTAAATTCCTTGAGCATCCTTTTAATCCGTGTTTTGAACTCTGCATCTGACAGAGTGCTTATCTCCATTTCATTTAGCTCTTTTTCTGGAGTTTTGGTCTGCTGTTTCATTTGGGCCTTATTTCTTTGTCTCCTCATTTGGCAGCCTCTCCAGTTTGTTTCTATGTATTGGGTAGAGCTGCTATGACTCCCTGTATTGGTATCATGGCCTAACGTGATAGGTGTCCTGTAGGGTCCAGTGGCACAGCCTCCCCTTCACCCAAGCAGGGTACTCAAAATGTATCCTCCTTTGTGTGGTCTGAGCATATTTTCCTCTTGCAGTTGAGTTTGGTTGCTGTTGTCAGGTCAATGGGAGGGATTTACCCAGGCCAGTCAGCTGCAGGGATTGGCTGTGACCAAAGACCACCAACCTCTGCCCTCTGTGGAAAATCAGCTTTGCAGGGGCAGGGTGGTAGTACTCTGACATGGTCTTAGCTTCCACTGGGTGTGCTGGTTGTGGGGTTGCCTGAGTGGTGCACCTGTATTCTGCCCAGGGCCACCCTGCCTAAGCTATAAAACAACCTGAGATGCTGCTACTTGCACTGGGTTTGGAGATTCCCAGGCAAAGCCAAGCTGTGAATCTAGGCTGGCTGCCGCTAGGGCTGGGCCTGGAGCCACTTCAAAAGAGGTTAAGGGGTCTAGCAGCTCACTGAGGCAGCCTGTTGCTTGTTTTAGAGGACTTAGGAAGTTGTGAAGCGTGAACCAAGACCAGCCATTCATATGGAAAAGTACCTGTTAACAGCTCGTTGGGCCCATAAGTTGGGTGGGACGAAGTCTCAGGGGACCTTGAGGGTGGGCAAACAGTGTTAGCCAGCTTGATGGAGTCTCAAATATGGCAGTTGCCTGCTGGCTCTGTGTGGGGAGGGCTCAGAAAAGGGAAAATGGCCTCTGCCCTGGTTTCTGTCTGGGAGAAAGCTGTCCCCCAGTTCTCACTTTGGTGGCGAACACTTCAGTTCCTCCCTATATGCCACTGGTGCCTTTCAGGCTGCTATCCCAATGCTAGAGCTCAGAGGGAGTGAATTTGAGTGAATCCATGGGTGGGTTCTTTGAGAGGAACTGCTTGAGACTCCAGAAGTTTCTTTCACTGACTCAATCCCTACTGTTTTGTTCAGTTAGTAGTTATGGAGACTATTCTTCCTGGCACTGGAATCCTGGGCTGGTAGGCCTGGTGTGGGACTGGGACTCCTCACCCCCAAGATATCTCTCCTGAATTTTTATCCACCACACATGGTTGTGGGACCAGCCTGTTCCACATCTCCATTCCCCCTGCCAGTCTGAATGAATGTAGTTTCTTTTATTCCGTAGTTGTCAGACTTCCATACAACTTGATTTTTGACAGCTCTGAGTGATGGTTGTTCTATAATTTAGTTGTAATTTTGATGTTGTTGTACAAGAAGGCAAGCTCTGTTTACCTATGCTACCATCTTGACTGGAAGTCTCTGCATTCAGTTGTCTTTAACTTCATTAGAAACAACTTTGTTAGATTGTATTGTGATACCTGCCATATCACGTGCATTTTTTTAAAAAAAAAACATCAAAATTGGTGAATTTTTGTATAGCCATTTTAATACTGAAGATGGAAGAAATTAAGTGACATTTTTGGCATAGTATGCTTTATTATTTCAATAAAAGTAAAAATGCAACTAAAATATTAAAAAATATTTGTGCAGTGCATGGAGAAAGTGCTGTGACTGATCGAATGTGCCAAAAGTGGTTTGCGAAGTTTCATGCTGGAGATTGCTCATTGGATGATCTCCACAATCAGATAGACCAGTAAAAGTTAATAGACCAGTTAAAGTTAATAGTGATCAAATAGAGATATTAACTGAAAATAATCAATGTTATACCATGCAGGATATAGCCAATATACTCAAAATATCCAAATCAATAAAGTTATCGGTGAAAATGAAAAAAATGTGTCTTTTACTTTACCGGAAAAAAACCCATGTGAATATTTTGGCCAACCGAATACTTATTTTAACGGTCTTAAAAGAAGAGAACATATTGCCACAAGAAACTGAACACTCCAGAGGAAGATCTGACTTTAGGAATGGAACTGACTCGTTATCCTTACTGCTAGCAATCATAAAGGAAGAGAGTATTTTTTTCTTCTTCTTTATTTATTTTTCTATTAAAAAAAACCCTATTTTTAAAATTTATTTTTAGAGAGAGGGGAATGGAGGGAAAAAGAAAAGGAGAGAAACATCAATGTGTGGTTGCCTCTCACACACTTCCAACTGGGGGCCTGGCTGCAACCCAGGCATGTGCCCTGACTAGGAATAGAACCTGCAACCGTTTGGTTCACAATCTGGCACTCAATCCACTGACTCACACCAGCCAAAGCTGTTTTTCTTCTAATGAATTCCAAACAACTCCTGTGATTTACTATAATTGGTCCATTTAGGTTATATGTGTTCAACCTTGCAACAGAATCTGAGGTCAGAATCAAAAAATATGCTGAGAGGAAGGGGTGGTTTCATGTGGATTGCTTTTACGAGAATACAGGGGAATTAGGCGTCTAATTCCAGAATCAGGGGTTTTTCCCTGACAGAGTGGTGGAGTGTTGAAGCTGGAAGAGACTATAAAAATTATTTGGTTCAACTCATTCATTTTATATGTGTGGAAACTTGAAATGAAAAAAGTTGGAATAATGTTCCTAAATTGCACACAGTGGCACAGCATCAGAGTCAAGACTAACCCCCATATTTTTACTCCCTCTTTGTGTAGCCTAATGTTTTAATAGACGCCAAGGCTATATTTTAAACTTCAGTTTAGTTATTTAAAAACAGAAAAAGTTAGAATCACATGGTCTTCAAATTCTATAAACTCACTTGTTCTATTAATTTGGACAAGTGACTTGTCTTCTCTCAGCCTCGATTTCACATCTGGAAAGTACAGTAATAACAGCTACCTTGAAAGGATATTGTCAGGATTACATTGGATACTGTAGAAATTATGATTCTAGCAGATAGGAAATGCTCAATAGATTGTAGTCTTGTTTACCTCTTGCAATGTTTAGTAGGGTTTGATACATATTTGATATTGGGTGGTTAACTAATTTAATCCTTTTCATAGGCAGAGGTTAAGGTTTACATCATCCAGAGCATTTTATTGATAAGTCAGTGAAAATTCTTGCCCTTAATAGGCATCAAACAAATACTAAATCACCAAGAAGGATCTGACTAATCCAAATTAGATAAAACTACAAGTAGCATTTCACGAGCTTTTGAACATCCTTTTGTAGCATTGCCTTTGGGAATCCAAGTGTAAGACAGCAGAAATTTTATATGCTGTCAACTCCATGTGTTTCTGTGTTTTAGTTTTTGCTTTCACATTCAGGCAGAACTGACGTGCTGATGAGTTTAGCGATGACAGTCTAAATAGTCTGACTACTGCTTTTAAGCCAGTGTTTATGGGTACATAATCCAGATATGATACACATGACTCACCAGGCCATACAAGTCACTGGTATTTTATATCAAGTCAAAATTTTTCTGTTGGCAGCACATGTTTCAAATACTCACAATGTTCCCTTTAACCTTTCTGTGCTTTTGTTATGACTGACAACAAAGAAGAGTTTTGTATGTCTTGCCTTCTTAATCAAAGGTCACTACTTTTACTCACCCCCAAGGGATGTATATGTGGTTCTTTAAAAGTACAGATGCACATATTTTATTAAATATTTCTTTCAAGAACTTACAATTTTCATAAAATGTAATTTGAACAACATATTATTTCTAACATATTTTGAATAGAATTGATAAGACACATATAAAAGTCTGGTAAATGGAAGGTTTGTAATATATTACAGCAGCTATTATTTACACCTTCATGTTTAATGGTGTTTGACACATGGTAGGTTCTTAATGAGTACTTGGTTCTGAATGATGGATTATTCTTTCCCATGGTAGGTTCTTATGATTTATACCATCTAGTACAAAGGATGAATCATTTCATAGACAGAAATGATTGTTTGACTCATCAATGTAGAAACTACAGATTCTATAGTTGTAATATAATAGCCATATAATTTTATTATAAAATATTTATTGGGTTATCTATAATGAACTGTAAGTCATTATAAAATTAAACATTAAATTTATTATGGTCTCTTGCCAAAGACTTATTCTAGGTTTACTTTGGAGACCATCAATATATGACCATTAGATTAAATGAAGAAACCCCAGTAGCAAAAAAGAAGACTAAGTATATGAAGTATATGTATTTCTTTCAGATTCACACGCAAGACTGGACCTAAGCATGGTGTAGAAGAAGTAGAAGTCATTGTAATTTGAGGTCTTTACTAAATCCCTTCTTAAATTTCCTTTACCCTGTCTCACCAATGCATGTCAAGGAAACTTGCTTACCAAGTATTAAAACTTAACTTTAAACAATCTAAAGATTTTCCTATTAAGATGTAAACATCTGCCTTAGGTAAGAAAACCTAAACTATCACCCTCCCTAGATATACATAATATATAAATTAATTAGTAGAATTTTAGTCTTCAGCCTTCAGATGTGTGTTGAGAGAATAGTGAATGATGAGGGAGAGTATAATAAGGTTTTTAGAGCATATTTTTGAAGGCGGTAAGTACTCACCTACGTTAAATCACTTAAATGGGCATTAATGACTCTTGGCCTTTACTATGAGGTGTTCCTTGCTACATTTTACTAAACTTTCCAAGAAAGGTGACTTGATGAGTCATTGGGAACAACAACTAATAAGTTGTAACAACTACATTCGCACCATGAAAATGGAATCACTCTCTGCCATTTAAAGCTGAAAGCTAATTTTGCTTTTTTTGTAAGGATTTATGAAATTGACATGAAAGGATTTTTCTACTTCCACTTTTACTTTCCTAAAATCTCTCCTCTATACTGTATCAAGAGCAGAACATAACCTGATCATGTCACTTCCCCACCTAAAAACTTCCAGTGGTTTTCTGTAACACTTGAAATAAAAATTCTTACTGTGGCCTACAGGTACCCTGACTATATATAACACTCTCTTCCTCCCTCATTGTGTCCCAGACATCCCAGAGTTTTGTCCGCTACTCGACACACCCCACCCCAGGCCTTTGTTCTTACCTTCTGTTCTTCCTCCACAACCAGCCTCATCTCACCCTCAGCCTGGTCCCTACCACAGGCTGAGCAGTTTTCAGTCTCTCATGCTAAGCTGAATCTCTGCAGCTATCTGATGCTCTGCCATGTTTGTACCAATGGCAGGATGCTAGGATCTACAGGGATGAGTGGGATGCGGCTCAATAAGTATTGTGTTAGCTTTTGTCTTGCTAAGTGGGGCTTTTCAGGAGTGTGTCAGAGTAGGTTGTGTTAGAAGGGAAGAAAAATTTTCCTTCAGTGTAGCAAGCCAGCAAATGGAGGAGGTGAAAGCTGGGAACAAAACTCTAGGAAAGGGGATGATTTTATATGAAACTTGAGAAATATTTTTCTGTGTAATATGCAGTATAACTCCTCTCCCATCTCACCAAGATGTCTTCAGTCCAGATACCGTTGTTGGAATTGTTCTTTGTTTCTTGGGTAGGAAAATGCACTGGAAAGGGCGCCAAGGAGAGAGCAAGTTATCACGGCCAGTCAGCTCCTGCAACAGAAAAAGCAGGGATTTTGAAATCAGGTGGTCCTAAGTCTGAAAAAGAGAGTTTTGTTTTGTTTTTAAATCCGCCTTAGTTTTCTCCTTTGTAAAATGGAAAAATAGTATCTTCTTTGCAAAGGTATTGTGAGAATGAAATAATACCCATAAGGCGGTTGGCACATTCTAGATCAGCGATTTTCAAACTTTTCATCTTGTGGCACACAAACTAATTACTAAAATTCTGTGGCACACCAAAAAACCGTATTTTTTGTTGATCTGACAAAAAAAATAGATATAATTCTGATTCATTCACAGCAGATAACTACTGTGGTATTGGCTATTATCATTGTTTTTGAAAATCGAAGGGAAAGAAAGTCAATGCCCCTGACTAAGTAGTCAGTATTGCATGTTTTAAAAATTCTTATGACACACTGGTTGATAATTGCTGGTCTAGGTCATTCCCTTCCCTTTATACTGAACTAAAATGATCTTTTCTGCAATTCCCATGAACTGGTTCTAGGCCTATTCTGCAGAACACAAAAGAATTTTGTTACCTTTTTCTGTGATGGAACTCTAGTTTGTGTAAGTCCTGCTAGAGAAAAAAAAAGTGCACATTAGTATCTCTGTACTTAATTGCTCTCAAGCTTAAAATGGCTTTATTTTTTCAATTTCCACTTTTACTATTCTTTCCTAAAAGTTGTGGACAAAGACGGGTCACACACCAAACCTGACAAGCCCTGCACTCAGAAACTGAAAGTAACCTTCTGGGATGATCTGAAATGAAACCCTATTAACTAAAAGCAGTCGATGGCAGATAGTCATGTCCTCACTGACAAAAGTCAATCTCTCCTTTAAATATGCCTGCCTATTGCCTTTTTGTATCTACAATTACATGCTTTTGGAATGTCGAAGTAACTTCCTTTATCTGGATCCCTCAAGCACAGGCAGGCACCAGAAGGAGACCACAAATCCCCTCATTGTTATTATTATTATATTAATTGTTGACTGTGAGCTATCCTATACTCGCCTGTGTAAAAAAAGTGTGTCTATCATTTTATTTTGTATCCAATCTCAGAGGTTTCCCTGTTTTGCTTTCTCCCACCTCCCTAATCTATCTCTGATGGACTTCATGTAACCCACTTACACCTCTTCTTTTGATCATAATGTATAAAAACACAAAATTGCCATTTTCTGGAGCATTTTTTTCAGTCATTGAAGTTTTACTTCCTGGCGGTTGTTGGCTCAAATAATCTCATAAAAAATTCTTACAGGTTTTGACATTTCTCAAGTTAACAAAGTAACAATCAAGATAAAAGATTAGAAGTGAATTTAAGTACTGAAAAATCCCCTTAAGTATTTAAAGGATAAGATCAATAAGCATCTGACCATGGTGGCTTTTCTAAAGGCAAGGGATCTGTTTTGGTGTTTAAATTTTCTGAGCTCACTGGGTGTCGGGGTTATATCAGCTCTTCTAGGGTGTTTGGGTGCTTTTAGCTACAAATGACCAAATACAAAAATTAAAATGGCTTAAACAATGAAGAATATTTATTACCCCCCGCCCCCAAATAATCCCCAAGGTAGACCCTTGCCATTCTTCCCCTTCTGCACATTACCTTGGTTCTTTGCAAGATGGCCTGGAAGTTTCAGGCTCACATATAAGCATAACAATATATTGCTGAAGAAGGTATTTTCTCTCCTGTGACTCTTTTTATTAGGTAGAAAAATATTTCCCCCATCCATCTCCCCAGGACTTTCCCTCGGGTTCCATTGTCAGAATTACATCACATTACCCATGCTTACCAATTTTTTTCACATTATGATACAAATAGATAAAGTTTTATGGCACAAAGGGGTGCCTGGATGAGGCTGCTTGTGTCCAGATGGGACCATGTCAGGGTTTTGGAAGCTGAACTTCACTTGAATGTTCTAAGGGCTCAAGAAATCAAGACTTTGTCATGTCTATAACCCACTCAAGGCACACCAGTGTGTGCTGACACATAGACTTGGAACACTCTGCTCTAGGTTACAAGGGAGATTGAGAGTTTGTATCCATATACAAACTATTATGTTAGAGAGGGTCTACCAGTAAGGAGGAAGAAGGATGTGGTGGTCCAAAGTGCCCCATCTATTCTAATTCTCATAATATATCATGAGAAGAAGTATTTTGAAGTGACTTTCCTAATGTCATGGTAAGTAGCCCAGCTGGCAGAGTGGATGCAGATCCAGTGGTGTGCTGGGAATTGTGCGGCAACTAGTTCTTCAAATGCAGTTCCTCGTGCCTGTTGGCTCATGGTTTCATTTAAGATAAAAGTGAAACTACAAAAATGTACTATATGCGAACATACTTGCCTATGTTAAGAGGGGCTTCTTTGCTGCATCAGATGTTTGTGTGGAACAGCTATACACACAAGTGTGCTTTTTAAGCTTCATCTGCATGATTAACATTTTCTCTATCACGCTGTTAAGTCTAGACAATCAACAAAGCAGAAAGTCTAGCCCTGATTTATGACGTTTGCTGACTTCCATGGTGTAAAAACTGCTTCCGCAGTCAATTTCAAGCCACTAAAGTGAAGTCAGTCACTGAATGCAATGGTGGGAAGAGCGGTGAAGTGCCACATGGTAAAAAAGTTTTACCACATGCATACAATATGTGTAAGTAATCTCAAGTATAGATAATAGTAAGACATACTAAAATAATTGGAAGGCGTTGAGTTTTAAGTGTGCATTACCTTCATCTAAAATTTACTTAATTGGACGTTTACAGCTGGCAAAATTCCTAAAAATTTAACAGCCATCTCTCTCAAGCTAGTACAAGCCAGCTCCACACACCATGACACGTTCTTTCCACTCCTTGACTCTCCTTGCTACCTTTGTTACCGGCATACAAAAGCTAAGGATGACCCATGAGCTACCAGGAAAAGCCTGAGTATCGTCATTATTTTTGGTAACTCTGGGTAGTTGCTGCCCCTCCCATACTTGATTTTCTCTTCTGTTAAGGATGAGAACAATGATCTTTACTAAAACTGCCTGCTCACAAGAGTTGCTGTGAGGATTAAATTGGTTGGTCTAATTGGCAGTGCAGAGCCAAATATAGGGGGGGAAAATAAGCCTTTATTATGATGGTCATTTCATCACAGGTTTTCAACTAGGCCACCATTGTTAAGGATGTAAAATGTGTTGCAGCTTTCAAAGGTATGGTTTAGTTTGAGATCTTCCGTGATGACCACATCAGACAGTAAAAATCCAAAAAGGGGATTCTCAAGAAGTCCAAATTTTTGTTAGTCTTTATTTACTAAAAACAACTCTCTATATTAGGAGAAAAAATATTTTTTCAAAGCATTTCTAGCTGCTGTTGGGTTGTCTGAAAAGAACTCTCCCTGGGGTGGTGGAATGTTTCTTGAATTCAGTAATTACACAAAGGTCCTTTGATTTTTTGAGTTTTCAAGATGCTTTGCTTTTTTGTCCAGACCAATTCACTAAGTTATTTGCATATGGATTGTGCCCTTCTGTTCAGGATGGTTTCCTAATTGCAAACAGGCTAAAGTATCCCATACATCCCAAGTTGAAATTGGAAAGTGACCCTATAAAATATTTGCCTCAAGTTTGCCGAACTTCTCTTGGGTCTCTAGACAAGTCTTTTTCTGCCAAAGCTCTTTCCCAGGTAAAGCCCTTTGCTGTGCTGATCCCTCTGCCTGGAAAGCTCTCCCATGATCCTTTTTGCAAAGCTGACTTTCTCATCCTTCAGTTCAAATGCTACCTTATTAAAAGGGCCTCTTTGTTTCAAGATCATTTCCCTGATAAAGTTCCTTATTCATTTCTTTACAGCACTGATCACAATCTGCAATTTCCTTATATCCTTCTTTGTCTATATCCCTCATTTATAATATCAGCTCCTTGGGAGCTAGGCATTGGCCCATTGATGTCATTATCTACCCCTAGCTCCCAGCACAGAGCCTGGCACACAATAACTATCTGTTGAACAGATAAACTTGTCTGACAAGAGCCACACCAATGTTGTATAGCTATGGCCATATACTGTTCTCTTGAGGCAAGAGCCTACTCCAAAGACTACCCAGGGCTTAGCCTGTGTTGCTTGTAGTGCCCATATTTCTCTCAGCGACTAGAGGGGGCCCAAGTGGCAGCAGAAGACAGCTGACTTCCTTCTGCCTCACGCTATTAGGCTGCCCCTAGTCATGTCACCCAGGACAGAACTCTCTGATCCTTTCCATTCTGTGACAGTCCTTTAAATAGCTAAGTTTTTCATGGTGGGGAACAGAGGGATGAAGGAAGGAAGACTAGGGTGACAGGTACTACTCCTCCAACAAAATTAGTTGATTGCTCCAGTGAAAACTGGGTAGCAGAAGCTGTAATTTGGACTAAGCTAAAGAAAAAAAAAGATAAAAGAAGATGGGTAAAGGAGATAAAAAGAAAATAGAAGAAAAGGAGAAGCGTGATAAAAAGAAGAGAGAAATGGAGGAGGAATGAAGAGGATGAGTGTGAGGAAATAACAAGAAACAGGTAGGGAAGGAGAAGAAGGAAGATCTGAATCTATGTTCTGCTTGGCTTTGTAACTCTTGGGGAGTGACTGTCTTCATTGTGAAAGGAGGGAGAGTCTCAGGAATTCCCTTAGGGAGAGGGGTCACTTAAATTGCTGAGACTTATTTTGAGAGGCCTAAGCAAGGCTGTCTCTTGGGTGGATTTGCAGTAATAAGTTCAGAACCAGGAATGTTAACCTTTTCTTTAAATCATGATTGTGGAAGAAAAGAGGAGAGAGTACTACTGATCAGTCTAAGCTTCGATTCCTCACTGCAGCCCCTGTCCTCAGCCCAAGTTCCTCAATTCCTAGACTAGTAGCGTACACTTAAATTCAGGACTTAAAAGCCCATCTTTCAGAAAAATCCTTTTCCTCTTTGCTAATTGAAATATAAGCAGATTCTCAAAGCAGAGTAAGGTAGTTTTAAAATATACCTATAAAGACTACTAAAATACAGTTTATTCCCACTGTTTCACAAAAACTATAAACATCCCTAACATGTGTAGGCCCAAGCAAAGTCTTGTAGTTCAAAAGAAAAGGAAACTTATGCCCTGGCTGGTATGACTCAGCAGACTGCAAAATGAAAAGTCGCCAGTTGGATTCCCAGTCAAGGGTACATGACTGAGTTGTGGGCCAGGTCCCCAGCTGGGGAATGTGTGAGAGTCAACCAACTGATATATCTTGATGCACTTCTCATACATTATGTTTCTCTCCCTTTCTTTCTCCTTCTTCTTCTCTCTAAAAAAATAAATAAAATCTTTAAAAACATTTAATCTAGTACTATGTACTTTGAGAAGAAAAGGAAATTTTTAACACTCTTTTTTCCAATGTGCTTTTGCCCCTTTCTAATAGTATTATGTTTAAGGAATATCTATTATAGTGTTTTGGGAATATAATATTTAGTGTAAGGGAGAGGATAGTATAATATCAAGCATACTTATTCTTATAACATTAAAATAACTTTGTCCCAAATTTTAAAATGTTATCTTATAGCCCTTGAGTTTCTTAGTTCATAACAAAATGTCCCTTCATGTTGTATCAAGAAATAAGAAATAGGCCTGCGAACCCAAAGGTGAATGGTTTGATTCCCAGCCAGGGCACACAACCAGGTCTCCAACCAGGTCAGTAGCTGGAGGCAGGTTAAAGGCAACCATACATTGATGCCTCTCTCCCTTCCCTCTCTCTGGATATAATAAATAAAATCTTTTTTAAAAAGAAAAGAAGGTACAGTTTTATCAGCAGTCCATGTGACACTGCAGATTCCTTAAAAATTTATATTCATATTTTCTCTTTTTCTATCCTTTCTGCTACAATTAACCCAAATTCTCCTACAAGTATAGAGAGAAGAAAGGTATGGATGACTAAAGGAAGAAGCAGGAAGATAAGCAAGACCCTCTAGTTCAATGCCATGACTGACATTGGCAACCCTGGTTCTGCCTTATAAGAAAATTTGTTTTCTAAGACACTCCAAAAAGTTATTGCCACATGAACTTTTCTATTTCAGAATAACAAATCCACTAGCACGCTAATCATGTTGTTACTTGTCTGAAGTATTAAGGATTGCAATAAGACAAAGTTTCAAAGATCAAATTTTCCTTTTTGGGTTGGGGGGGACAAGTATGTGAAGAAGTAATTAGAAAATGTGTCCTCATATCATACTGGGACTAAGGGCAGAAGTGAGTTTTATCTTTACTTTGTATACTTAGAAATGATCCATCTCCACCTTACTCCATGAAATTTTAACCCCAAAAACATTGGGTAGAGAAGATTTGACCTGCCAGTGACCATTTGGTGATACTATTTCATCCTGTTGTTAGGTCCCAGGCCTACGTAAAATTGAAAGGAACAGAACCTTCCCAAAAAAGTCATGTTGAAAAAATTCAAGATAGCTTTTACAGCTTTAAAAGCAGCTAAATGATGATACAAAGACAGAGTTAAGAGTTGGTGCAACAAAGTGTTTTCAGTAGATACAAGTTGTTCTCTACAGTAAACTCCTGAAATGAAATGGATGGGCCTCAATCACAAATTTACCATTTTATTGGCCAGAATCCAATTTAGCTAATATTTTTCAGTGTTCTTTTTAAAGTACCTGTCTCCTACAATGAAGTACTTACGTATGCTTTCTCTTTGTATATACCAGAGCATAAAAAAAAGAAAAAAGAAAAAAGAAAGAAAAAAGCTATTTCTTTTAAACTTCGGGTTCTGCAAATGTGGTGTAGATCAAATCCATGAACAGGTTAAGCTTCCGACAAGAGAGGGAAAGGCACCACAGCCAATGGGAACCCATGCTGGTGATGTACTGCTCCCAAGTTCTGATTCATTGGCTGGCTAGGGTTTGTCATTCTATCCCTGGCGTCTGCAAACAGCGTGGGTCGAGTTTTCCGTAGTCTAGCTAGCTAAACTGGATTTTGGCCGCCTGCACGTGCAGTTTCAATTAAGAGTTAGCTGATCGCTAACTCTTCATAGAAGCAGCTGTTAGGTTTCTGGTTATCCTCTAGATGTTGAAAAACCCCCTTTCCTTTAACTTCTCTGGAGGTCTTTGGAGGTCCCCAGTGACAGAACCATGTGACTGTCTAACATGTGCAAATAAATACAATGTGGGATCCCACGAGCTAAACAGAAAACCTGCCATTAACTCAGCATTTGCCTGTGCGTGCACGTGGGTGGCTGGTGAGGGGGTGCATGTGTTGCTGACCTTTGGGACGCGAGGTGTGTGGCTGGGACACTTGCGTGGGCCTCCCAGGTCACTGCGAGAGAACAGCTCCCGACTTGAAGCCTGGGGGAGGGGGTCCGGCGGCGCCCCGCAACCCAGAGCGCATTCGAGCTACCGCAGCCAGGCTGGACGTAGGCTGCGCCCGCGCCCGCGCGAGGTCTAAAGGACGGGGTCGGTCCTCGGGGCTCGGTGGACAGCGTCTCGGCCGGGCGTGGGTGTGTATTTGCAGACAGGTGGAAGCGCCGGGGCGAGAGGCGCGGACGCCCTCGGGAGAGCTAACGAGTCCTGGCACCGCAGGCTACCTGGGTTAGAGGGGCTCTCCATTTCTCACTGCTCTAACAGTGGGACACGCTGCCCGGCTCCGGGGCCCGTCCCGACGCGGGATTCGGACCCTCCCTTCAACCTCAGCCCGGGGCCCTGGCCTTCGAGGAGAGAATCACTGGCAGGGTGGTGGCGTCATCCGCGGCTGCCCCTCCCCCGCCCGCAGGCCGGCCCTCGCCGCAGTTCCTGCCCAACGACATCCGGGTCTCTCCAGATGGCTCCGCGGCGCCGCAGCCTGAGCGGCGGCTGAGCCGCCGGGGCGAGGTGGGGCGGGGAGGACGGAGGAGCGGGGGAGGGGCGGCACCGCGCCGTCGTGAGCGCGCCTGCGCGGGGACGCGCTCGAGGCGGCGGCGGCTCTAGGGGCGGGAGCGCGCGCGGGAGCGAGGGAGCAGTGGTCTCGGGGCGGCCCAGCCCGTAGCTTCGGGTGCTCGGGCGGCTGCAGCTCAGGAACGGGTGGTTGGGGAGGGGGGGTGGGGGGGCTCCAGGCAGGTGGGGCACGATAGCGATGAATCTTCGGCTCTTCCGTCTCCTCCTCAGGGACCCGCTCTCCGCCTCCCGCTCCAACGTCCGGATGATCTGAGCCGCGAGGGCACCGAGAGCCGGGGTCCGGGACGCATCCCGGCTCCTCCCCTCCTCTGCCCCCTCCCCTGCCTAACCTGGTCGGCGGCCGCCGTGGTGACCCCGTTCCCGCGCCCTCCCGGGCCGCCGTCGCCGCCGCCGCCTCGGCCGACCAGGGGACCTGCCTGCCCGCGGCTGCTCCGGGTAAGCGTGAAGTCGGGCCGAGGGCGGGCGGGCGGCGCGGGCCTGCGCGGCGGCGGCGGCGGCCAGGCCTGGGGCCTGGGGCCTGTAAACAAGCCGGGCGTCTGCCCGGGAGCTCCCGGGAGGAGACGCGACAACTCCACCCCCTGGCCCGGCCTCCTCCTCCGAGCCGGGCGGCGGGCGGCGAGGGGTTAACGTGCGCGAGGGCGGCGGCAGGGAGGCGGGGGCGGGGTGCGGGCGGCGGCGCTCGGGGCGGGGGCGCGACCCCCGGCCGGGCCGGGTGTTTACGGCGGCGGCGCGGGCGCGGGCGGTGGACCGGCCTGGCCGGGTCGCAGAGCCGCCGGCGGAACTTGTCCCGAGCGGCGAGGGGCTCCCGGCGCCCCCGCCCGGCCGGCCGCCGGACCGCCCAGGGCTCCGGCCCGGGAGGGAGGCCGGGAGAAAGAAGGGGAGGGGCTTCCTTTGGACGGGACTTGGCCTGGAAACACAGAATTGTGCAGAATTCGCTTCAGGTTTTCTAGGGGGCAGAGCGGGGAGGGAGGCGCCCTCGGCTCTCCGGAGTCCGGGATGCCGCCGACTCATTCATTATTCAGGCGTCGGACAAACCCATTGAAGTCAATCTCGCTGATTTCTTCTCGTCTTGAGCCGCCTTCTCGATGTTAGCGTTCGGTTGAGGTAGGGTGCTATTCCGTCTGTAGATTCGGAGGATTTTCTGGCTGTGGGGCGCCTTCAGCCAGCCGCGGCGTTAGATATTTTTGAAAATGTGATCACAGGTATTTGTCCTCTTCTCAAGCGCGCGGGTCGGACGTAAGTTGTTCAGCCAGAAACCCCTGCGCCTCCCGCCACCCCAGCCTGAAGTTTCCTGCTGATTGGAATCAAGTCAGAAGAGCACGGGGGAAAGCTCTAGAGAGCTAGGTATTCTTTCCCCACAACCAGTGTGGTTTTGAGATGGAAAGAAGTTGGAAGTTTTAAGAGATGGTTTTGAAGCGTGAGGCGTCATCTCTTCAAATGAGCACGTTGGGACCTTAAAACACAGCCACGTTTTAGATGGGAAGAGTCTGAGGCTTTATTTGGGCAGGGTCCCGCCGAGCCGTCGGGGTTACGGGCCCCTCCGAGGGCCAGCAGGGTTTGCGCTCCCGCGCCTTAACTGGGACCACCTCATCTTCATACTTTTACCTTTTCACGTGTTGGGCCTTTGCCAAAGGCTGTGTTTCTGTAACTACAGATGGGGAAACTGACCAGGAAGAGTGGCCAATCATACTTGTTACCCTTATTCCTTTAATACTCCCAGGACCAATAAATTGAAGCACAGACATTCCTTGCCTGATGTTATGGTCCTGCTCTTAGGTATTGGGTTGGCCAAAAAGTCCGTTTAGTTTTTTCCCATAAAATAAAAGACATTTTTCACTTTCACCAATAGCTTTATTGATATGGATATGTTAAGTATGTCATCTACATCTTCCACTATTGGCGTCCAGCAGGTAGAGGTCAGGGGTGTTGCTAAACATCTTCCAATACCTAAGACAAAGAATTATTTTGCCAAAAGTTTTTAGTATCAAGAAACTAAGCAAACCACTTTGGATACATTCAATTGGTCATAGCACCTTCTCCATACACCGCACAAATCTTTTTTGTGTGTTTCTGTTGTGTTTTTACTTTCCTTAAAATAATAAAGCACATTACGCAGAAAATGTTGCAAATCTTTTATCTTCAGTATAAAAATGGCTGCGCAAAAATTTACCAGTTTTGATTTTTTCAATGCACACTGATGTGACAGTTGTTACAATGTAATCTTAACATTGTTTCTAATGAAGTTAAAGACAGCTAAGCACTACTAGACTATCAAAAATCTAAACGAATTTTTTTGTCAACCCAATACAACTCAGATTATCTGATTAAACAATCGTGTAGGGATGAGTTCCTTTAACTTAATGAATTGCATATGAAAATTAAGACTTTTTAATTTGATACCATTAAACATTTTTCACATCTATGAAGTCATTTTGGGAGAAGTGTATAAAGACTGGTTAAGTTTGGCTAGCTAGGTACCTATGTATTTAAGAAATAAAATGGTTGCTGCTTTAGTCATAATTTTTTTTACATGGTATATGTGGGTATATACATTTATATTTTAACATGGATTATATATGTTTATATTTTAAAGGACTAAGTGATGACCATAATTGCAGTATGAACTATTGAAGGGAACACTGCAGTACGAGACCAAGAATTGTTTAGTCATGGCTATGCTCCAAAATATGTGTCGATGGACAAGTCCTTTAACCTTTTGACTTTCAGCTTACAAATCAGTAAAGCCAAAAAGATAGATTATATTATCAAGTGTACTATCCAGTTAAATTTTTTTATTAGTTTGTTTAATATGCTTTTGACCAAATGCCTGGTATGTACTTTGAAGTTTCAGCATTCTAAAGCTGATTTTCTGTTTGGGTTTTGTCCTCTTTTCAAAAATTTTAAGTTGGTGATTTTTCTTCAGGAAAAATATTCCAGTAGATAGCCCTTACTGACTTGCTATTAAGATTGGGAAATCTAGAAAAACTCTTGAGAGGAAAGGGGATGGAGATTAGATTGCACAGGAGACAAACTGGTGGTTGAGACTACAGGTTTGAATAGTCGTGTGGCCCTTGGTAGTTCCATGTGAAGGATGTTACTACAAGAAAGATTTTTCTGTCAGTTTTTGGTTGAGTCTTGCTTATCTCATTAATAAACCTTTGTTTGAAAATGTGTTCCCTAATACCTAACATTTTTCCCCAAAGAAATCTTTAGCAATATTATGTTGTCACTTGGTAAATATTGCTAAATAGTTACTAAAAATATACAGTTTTTGAATTTGTTCACATTGAACCTAGCCTGTTTATTATAATGACTAATATTGTAGCTGGTTCTGGTTTAACTATGAATGTTTGTTTACTTAATAGTTTTAAAGTAAAGACTGATGCATGCCCACAGGGAGCACATTACCCTTAGAATTCTCAGCTGTAAGAGCTGGATTAATTTCTTAAGGTGTAAGTCTGTGATCTTGTAGAAATAATTAATTATAAGGTGATATTTTGATGATCACTCCAAATGATTAACTTGTATGGGTACCTGACCCTGAATGTTACTCTCCCCCCACACCGCCACCCAAGTATCACAATGTTTATTGACAGATATAAGAATGTAAAATGAGGGCATGAACATGATTTGATAATGAATGTTGTTACTCTTAACTATATTCTGTTTTTAAAAGAATCAGAGGAAAGAGGCAGCAATGTGAGAAAACTCAACTGGAGTCCTATAAGGGTTAAGCAAGATAAAATAAGGTGTGGCCCTATAAAATATATGGACCTTGGGGGAGAGGGAAGGTGTAATGAGGCATCAAGATAAAAATTTGTATCTTCCTATACTATGAGTAGTAAGTTGAAGTCTTACTACTACTTTGAGTAGTAAGTATAAGAATGTGTTGTTTTTCCATCTGAAATAATGGTGACAAAATTTTTTTTTATTCATTTGCTTCATTTATTAGTACTCCCTCCATGTATACATTATCTGAATTTCCACCTGGAATTATTTCCACCTGGATCCTTTATATGAAAGAAGCTTGGGTTAAGTCTATCAAAATCAAAAGATTGGTTATATTCTTTTTTTCCTTCTTTCTAAGATCTAATGTACTCCATATTACTCAAGTAATAATTCTGTGTTTTATTATGAGTCTCCAGGACATACTGCTTGATGATTTTGATCTTTGCAAGTCCTAGCTATCTCTGTATTACCTGGTTAATGTCTTTGTGTAGCTTTTGTTTTGCTGAGGCAGGTAGGAGGAGCTAGAGAAAATAATTAAGAAAGGTGAGCTTCAGCATAACTTCATCTAAAATGTAATAGACTTGGAAGTTTTTGTGAGAAACTAGGGGAAGGCACTGGATATTAGTGTATATTAATAAAGTAGACTTGATACTGTGTTTATAAAATTGGAAATGTTTTCAACATTCCTTGAGTAAAATGTGCAATAAAGGAGGGAGCTTGAGTTTTTATAATTATTAATATGTTTGACTCCATTGACCAAATTTATGTAACATTCATATTTAGGTTGCAGTTTGAAAGTCTTGGTGGCTAATGTAACTTGAGTTAAAATCCTGTGAGACCAAACTACTTTTAGATCACAAGAAAGGGAATAATAAATGCCATAATTTTTTTTTTTAAGATTTTATTTCATTATTTTTAGAAAGAGGGGAAGGGAGAGAGGCAGAGAGGGAGAGAATCAATGTATGGTTGCCTTTCACCTACCTCCAGCCACAGACCTGACTGGAGACCTGGTTTGCAACCTGGTTATGTGCCCTGGCTGGGGACTCGAACCTGTGACCTTTGGGTTTGCAGGCCAGCGCCTTAACCACTGTGCTACCAGCTAGGGTAAATGCCATAATTTATTACCACTTAATTGTGTCAGACTATAATTTTCACCACAATCCTGTACAATATATGATGTTATCTCTTTTACAAATGAAGAAGTATAGGCTCAGAGTATCGAAGTTATATGCCAAGATCAGATATAAAATTATTTCCAAAATATTTTGAGTGGATTTTCCCAATTAGATAAACCTTCTTGTTCCTACCAATTAAAATTTGAAAAGTTGAATGTTAATACTTATGATCCAGATTCCTAGAATTAAGAGTCTTTGTAAATTTAGTTAAGGCTTTCAATGCAAGTACCCTTACTAAAACATTCAGAAAAGATTTAAGAAGTTAAGTTCATTTCTTCATTCCCCAAGTGTCAGAAGTCAGCTAATTTTTTTGTCTTCAACTATCGTTGTTCAGGTTGAGGGATGAAATCATGCTGTCACATGGTTGATATCATGAATGAAGGACTAAGGGAAATGTTTTTGAGTACACATACACTGTAAAGCCACAGAGAGGAGAAGGTAACACTTCCTACCTAGTGGGGTGATCTTGGGCAAGCTACTTGATTTCTTTAAGCCTCATTTTTCTTTATCAAGTAGAAAGGCCTTTCTCATAAGGTAATCTTGAAGAGTAAGTGAGTTAATTATATAATGCAGTTGATGTATTTTCTACCATGAATGAAATGCCAAAGGAATATGGTAGCTGCTATTATTGAGTATATAAAACTTTAAGATACCTAGGGACTTAGTGTGTATGAGAGGGTTGTCTTTGAGTATAAGTTTAACTGAGTCTGGAAGATGTTATTACTAAGAGAGTGAGTAGACTTTAGAAGAGGTTGTAAAGGTTGTGGATATATATAACTTATATGTTTATGAATAGACTAAGGTAAGAAGAGAAAGTTGAGTATGAGTAAATTTATTGGACTTTATGAAGCTGGAGAAAAGTTACGGGTTTGGAGTTAATTATTAGGTGGGAGTGGATGGTTAGATAGAAGGTAAAAAGTAAGCAATAAATCAAAGGTGAATGTTCAGATTAGAATGCTTAGTAAGTGAGATAAACATAAGGGTTGGTATTCTGAAGAGGAGTTACAGTTCATGGTTAGAAATAGGCAAGAAAATATTGCTACAGGAAAGGATGAGAGTAAGAAAACAAAATTATTTTAGTTAACTTAGTCCTTTCTGTAAAAAGAAATAGGGAGTTTTTATGAAAGGCACTAAAGCTTTATAAGTGGATCCTGGGTTATTTAAAGTTGAAGGATTGTATTGGAGCAATTTCCGTCTTCTTACCTCATATCCAAACCATGGTTTTTAGAACTTTAACTGGTCTTTACCATTAGCATCTTGTACTGCATCTCCCTCCCCCATTCTATAAACATCACAAAATTTTGACCTGAAGTTACTATTTTCATCATATTATTTATCTGTTTAATATATTGTACTTAGTGACTTCTTTTGCCTCTAGAATAAAGTTTAGAATGCTTGGTTTGGCTTTTGACACTTTCCATGATTGGACCTCAGGACTGATGTATTTCAACCAAATTGGTACTCTTGTCATCTATGGAACATAACCTCTACTTTTCTTTCATTGGATCCTTGTTTGCGCTAATTAGTAGCTTGGCATTCTTGCCTTTCTTCACCTTTTGTTTCCTCCTTTATCAAAGTCATTTTTAATGTTTTCTCTTCCACAAAACCTTCCCTGGTCACCAGGGTATTTCCTCTCTGCTTTTCTGTACTTCCTAGCAGTGTCTATTAACATGTATGGCTTTAATCATATAATTTATAGCTAGGTATTTGTGTTTTAATTCTAATTTTGTATTCAGCTAAATTATAAAATTCTGAAGGGCAAAATACAGTAACTTTTTATTGCACCCTAGCATAGTGCCTTGTGTATAGTAGGCATTCAGATATTTTCTTAGTATTAGGCAAAATCTACCTGAGTGGGAGTGATTGCTGTAGGAAGTGGTGGAAGAAGTTAAGAGCTTTCTGGGAGCAGATCTTTATTAAATTATTTATTTATTATTTTGGCTGAACCTGGGTATTTAAGAGTAAAGATTATACAGATTTGAAATGTGTCAGAGTTTATGTTGGTATAGAAAATTAGGTTGACTGATTGTGGACCTGAAGATTTCATTTTCATTTCCTGTGTTTTAGGCTTTGAAGTTTAACAGGACATTCATAATCATGCATCTCTTTCCAGAGTTACATTTGCAAATACTGTGAACTTTATATTTTTTTAAATAGAGAGGAACTGTGGAATTACAGTAATTAGACATTGTATTAGCAGCCATCAGCTGACTTAATGTGAACCAAACGAATGTCTAATATTATGAATAGTCTGTTCATTAAAACCTCCAAGCTAAACTTTAAAATTTATCAATCTTTGTTTCCAGTATTTAAAAAATATATATAACATTTTCTTTTTTTCAAGATTTTATTTGTTATCTTTAGAGAGAAGGGCAGAGAGGGAGGAAGAAAGGGAGAGAAATATCAATATATGGTTGCTTTTCACCTGCCTCCGGCTGGAGACCTAGAGACCTGGCTTGCAACCAGGGTATGTACCCTGACCGGGAATCGAACCAGCGACCTTTGGGTTCACAGGCTGGCGCCTATCCACTGAGCCACCAGCCAGGGCTTTATTTAATTTTTAAATGAACAATTTTATATAGGCAATCTGTAGCTGCTTAGATCCATGTATTGGAGTATGATGCTAAGGAGACCAGAATCATGAATTTGATTTTTTTGCGTGTGCCTCTTCATTTTTTTCTAGCCTTGACATCAGCTACTAACAATAATAAGTAGCATTATTGAGCACTTACATGCCAGCCATTATTATAGAAATTTTCAAGTAATGTCTGGTTAAATATTCATACTTATATAGGATACATACTTGTATGTTAATAGATGAGGAAATTGAGATAGAGGTTAACACATATCATTGGACTGTTTGAAGTAATTAAATGTGCGGGTCACTCCAATTTTATTGCTACTACTAAAAGAAAATCTCTTGGCAGTTGTGATGGATTAGAAAATGTTTATGTAGGAAGGATATGACTATATTGTACCCAAAATGTGAATCTTGTAATTGAGTTGGGCTCCGAGGTGGAAGTATATGCTAAATTTGAAAAGTACAGTATTATATGTCATGTCAGCTCCTTTGAGAATTTTTCAATAAGAACTATTACATTTAATATTAAAACATGTAAGATACAGCTACAATACAATTAGTACCACAAGCCATGTGCAATTTTGTTTTAATGGCTCATTTTATTCATGTTCATTACTTTGCAACCCATTGATATAAATGCTTTCGTTGTCTTTTATTCAAATGAAATGTTTGGTGAGTTTAAGAAGATAGTCTTCAGTACAAGCTACCTAACAGGTCTTATGATGGAGATTATACTATAAATGGAACATTTTATATTGTTTATGAAAAATAAATTTCTTGAAAGCAGGGACCAAGTTTTATTTGTTTTAAATAGGTGCTCAATATATGATTGTTTAATCTTAGTCTTCCTGCTCATTTTCTGATGATCACATGACAAAATTGACTGTGAGCCAGAAATACAGCAGACTATGAGGGAGCATAGGTCATGTATAATTCAATTTAAACTTAAGCTGGTGCTTTGCATTTATCAGTGATATGACTGTCTCAGGCAGGGATATAGATAAACAGGGTTTTTGTTTTGTTGTTTTATTTTGAATCATGCTATGTGTGGCTTAATTTTTATTTAAGGAATTATGTTCCAGAACTGTCTTGCTATTTCAAAGAATTAGAAGCATAAGTCATTGCCAAGTTTGAATAAATGTCTTTACTTCATAGCATTCATTGCTCCTTTATTCCTTAGCATGAGGGGTAAAAATTGCATTAAATTTTGTATTCCGTCCGAAGAAGATGAAGCTTGCTTGCTTACTTTTGTTACCAAAATTCAGAAATGAAAATATTAATTATGATGGTAAGGAAAGGCTGTATATTATTTTTTTTTGGTTGTTTTGCAAATAGAATCACAAAACTTAACCAGGCTTCTAAAGAAACATCTGTGAAGTATGTCATCATGCTTTAGATTGTAAATAGGTAGCAAATAAATTTTTGGCTTTTATAAAGCAATAGAATATTATCCTTGCTCAGAGTCTGTAATGCTGTTTTGGACACCAAGAGGCCAATCTTAGAAATGACAGCTTAATCCTATATTATTCCATATCTATTGCCTTTATTCTCTCCATCTGTATAAATGCTTCCTGGTACTAGAAGCAAGTACTTCAGTGACTACTGACTGAGCCATTCTGGTGTAATCTGTAGTCTGTAGAATAGCAACGTGGAAATGGCAGGATACAGTTTGTTTACTGGCCAACTTTTATGGGAATACCTGGGCAGGAAAGAATTCCTAACTATTGACAAGGGAGAAGTCACAATGATAGCTGTCATTCATTTTTTTACATATTAATCAAGTGTCAGGATGTGGTAAGTACTGTGACTAAAAATATGTGTTTCCTTCTCTCATAGAGCTTAAAACCTAAAATGAGATATAATTCATTCACAGGATTCTGTGAGCTCATGACTAAATGATAGATCTATTTCCTTAGACAGTGAACTGTGTAGAAGTGGTAGGGAGTTGAGAAATTCATTTTAGACCATATCATTTGAGGTGTGGCTAATCAAGTATAGGAGGTAGTTTGTGTATGTGTGTATTTCTTTTTAATCCTCACCCATGAATATGGTTATTGGTGAGAGAATATGAAAGAGAAACATTGATCAGTTGCCTCCCTCCTGTAAGTGCCCCAATGAGGATCTAGCCCAAAACCTTTTGGTGCATAGGACAACACTCCAACCAGCTTAACCACCAGACCAGGGCTGTGTGTGTGTTTTAAAGCTAGTAGAAAGATGAAATTTTCACTTAAAATAAAAAACAAAAAACAACTTCTGTTACTTTCCAGGCACCCTTTTTCATACAAAGCCTCATATATGGACTCAGCAAATGATTCTTTTTAAAGAATATTAGTTTATATGGAGGAAGTCTGTCTCTTAGAGACAATTTTTTTTTGTCCTTTTTCTAGTGGGTACAGGTCATATGTGTCAAATATTTAGAATCTCCATGTATTTTGTGAGTGACCTTTTTCTATCTTAAATATTTAATGTTTTAAGCTCTGTCTGGTAGCACAATGGCTAAGGCGCCAGCCTGCAAACCCAAAGGTCGCTGGTTCAAGTCCCCAGCCAGAGCACATTAATGAGGTTGCAAGCCAGGTCTCCAACCAGTTCTGTGACTGGAGGCAGGTGAAAGGCAACCATACACTAATGTTTCTCTCCCTCTCTGCCTCTCTCTCTATAAATAATAAATAAAATCTTTAAAAAAAATGTTAATATATATACATATGTGTGTGTGTGTATATATATATATATATATATATATATATATATATACGATGTATTATTTTTTCCCTCCTTTCAACTTAATTAGACAAGGTTATCAGCAAATACTTCTAAATGCTCTGTGTGAGGGGTTTTGTTTTTTAAGCAAAAAAAAAGATGAATTGATGGGGAAGTCAGTAATTGTTTTGTGGGTCAGTCTCATGTTAAAAAATAGCAAACTGAGGTCCTGGCTAGTGGCACAATGAGTAAGGCGCCGGCCTGTGAACCCAAAGGTCGCTGGTTCAATTCCCAGCCAGGTCACACATGTCCAGGTTGCAAGCCAGGTCTCTAGCCATGTCCGTGAAAGGCAACCATACATTGATATCTCTCTCCCTCTCTGCCTCTCTCCCTGTCCCTCTCTCTAAAAATAATTTTAAAAATCTTTAAAGAGGAAAAACATATGAGCAAACTGAGCACTGGCTGGTATGGCTTAATAGCTTGAGTGTGGCCTGGGAACTGAAAGGTCATCAGTTTTGATTCCCAATCAGGGCACATACCTAGGTTTTGGGCCAGGTCCTGGGTTAGGATGTGAGAGGCAATGGATGATTGTCTGTCTGTCTGTCTCTCTCTGTCTTCTTTTCATACATTGATATTTCTCTTCCTCTCTCCCTCCCTTTTCCCCTCTGCAAAAGTAAAATCTTTTTTAAAAACACAAACTGAGAATTGAGCCCATTTCTCAGTTTGTACACAAGTTGGCCAAAACTGAGAGATTTGAAATAGTTAACAGATTAGTTAACAGAATAGTTAATACGCAAATTGAGATTGTGAATACCAAAACATTCTTGAAAACTTTAAAAACTAAACAGCTCTTTGCCCTCTAAATCTTTTCAGTGATTTACTTGTATTATAATTGTTAGTGAAAATAGGTATTTAATTTTTGTAGTCACTAGAACCCTCCAAGTAAATTTAGCTAAGATATTTTTCAGGCAATTAAGTACCTCTAAAGCTTAAAAAAATTGTACAGTACATACATACCTTTTGGAAATTTAAGAATACTGTCTTATGGAATATAATTTAGATCACAGCACATGTCTAGAAGATGATGTTAAAAATCATGAAACATGAAGGAAACATCAAACAATGGCAGCCTTGTCTCACACATTCTGTGTAATTGAGACTGCTACTAATATCTACAAAAGTTGACTATGGTACTTGTAACTCTTTACCTAAGTCAGCAAAGACTAATTATTTTTTAATAATATTTGGTAGAAAAAAATTACCTGTACTTCTTTATGGAATTACTATTTAGAAGAGCTTTATATGACTTAGTTTGGTTGGTTCAATGGATCAATTTTGGTTTGCTTTTTGAAATTTTGTTTTTAAGGTTTTAATTTAGGGCATTTAAATTACAGTATAAATTCAGTATCAGTCCTGCATTAGAATTCATTTGAATGAAATTTGGTTTGTTGGAGGAGGTTAAATATTAAATTGAAAGAGTGAAGTAAATAATTGAAGCTATAAGCTAAAGAAATATTGGGCAGCTGAGAAGTTTTTAGGTAACTTTCATCTTTAAAAATGTTTTACTATAGTACTTACTATATTATTATACATATCTGTAGCTATCTTTTAAAACTTTCTTATGGAGCACAATCTCTGATAGCTGTGACTCCAGAGTTGGCACTTACTTTCCCTTTGCCTTTCCCCTTTTCCCTTTCCCCCTTCCTACCTAATGAACCCTTTCTCTCCCATCAAAAAAAAGAAAGAAAGAAAGAAAAAGAAAAAGCCTTCTTACCTAAAAAACTATATAGAAAATCATGTAAAGCCATAGTAATCTTTTTAAATGGCATCATTGAGATATAACTCACATAGCATAGCATAAAATTTACCCATTTAAAATTTATAACTCAGTTTATAGTGTATTCACAGAATTTTGTAACCATTATTACAATTTAATTTTCAAACATTTTCATCGCCCCCAAAAGAAATCTTGTTAGCAGTCACTCCCTTATCCTCCTCTCTCCCAGCCCTTGTCAACCACTTACCTGATTTCTGTCTTTATAGGGTTTTTTTGTCTTTTGGATATTTCCTTTAGGTGGAATCCAGATAATTGTTTTATTGGTGATTTCTAGCCTTTTCAAAGTCTTGTATATCTCATGAGCCAACCTACTATGAATAAAGTAACCTCCTTTAATAGCTTAAATAATGGCTGTTTTCTTCAACCAGGAAAAATTATTCAATAATTGGAAAGGTGTATTCAAGTTTAAACCAAAATTTAGTCTCTCTTCTAGTATTAAAACTTCAACCAATATGTACCATTCCTCCTCACCTCTAGTAGTGCTTTTCATATTTGGGTTGCTCAGTAGCCCCCAGCTTTCCCTAAAATGTTGCTGTAGCAGCCATTTCTCTTCTATCTTTCAAACTCAGATTTGTGTTAGTTCGTTGAAATAATTCCCTTTGCAGCTGGCTTGCCTGAACTCTGCCTGTCATTCCCCTAAACCCAAGAATGAGGAAGAGTTAAAAGCAAGAAAGGAAAAATAGAAGAGACTGTTCAGGCTAGGAGGGGACAAGGTGGTAAGGATAGAAATGGACATGGTATAAAGTATACAGGAAGACTGAATTAGTGGGAAGAATAAAACTTGACTGCTGCTTAGCAGAGAATACAATGTAGAGGAAAGACATAAAAGATAAAGATGTTTTAATGTAATAGAAGATTAAGACAAGAGATGAAATTTCTTAAGTTTTCAGTTCGGAATTTTGAATCTTAGTGACATGTCAGTGAAACATAGGTGGTAATTTCATTCCTGATGAGGATTGGTACCCTTGACCCTTTTTCTTTCTGGAACTTTGTGTAGGCGTTTTAAAGCTGAACTGTAGTCATGGGTTGTCTTTTGGGTTGTTCAAAGCTCTTTAGGTTTGAAGCAGTATAGAGTGGGTAACCCATTTCACCTTGGGATCAGTGTCCCCTTGGAGTTTCCTAATTGGAGGGGCAGAAGAAGCCTCTTCTGGGTGCCCCCATATTCAGTTGCTTCAGAGGTCTAGAATTAGCCAGTGTGGCTGCTAATTGAGAAGTTGCTGCTACCAAAAAAAATCTTACTCAATTTGATAAATCATGGGCCCTCTGGTTAGAATAGAATTGTTAATGAGATTGTAGGGATGGTTAGTAAAAATGCCTCAAGAGAGCCAGAATCTCACATACAGTTTTAAAATGAGTCAAATAACTAAAATTAGTTAATAAGCAAACTAATAGGAACTGTTAGTACCTGTATTTGAGCACTTAGATGATATGTTTCAAACCCTGTATTTAGTTCCTTGATCAGAAATATTATCTACAATATTTTGTATATAACTTTTAAGAAGCTGGTGATGCAGATAGGTTACCTTTTTTAAAAGAACAGTAGGCTACCCTTTTGTTTTTTTTTTAGAACAGCTGAGGTTTGTTATTTATCAAGTAAAATATATCTGATTTTAATGAACGATTTTAGTATTGGCAACCAAGGTAACCAGATATCTCTGTATTTTGTTTCAATGGCAAGTATGCCTTACTTTACAGAAAGAAGGACTATATACAAGAGTGGGCAAAAGTGGGTTTACAGTTGTTCCTATAGCAAATGATACAATAATTAATAAAGAATAGCCCTGAAACACCAATTCATAAGAACCTATGTACACCTATGTTCATAGCAGCACTATTTACAATAGCCAAGTGCTGGAAACAGCCTAAGGGCCCATCAGTGGATGATTGGGTCAAAACACTTTGGTACATTTACACAATGGAATTCTATATAGCAGAAAGAAAGAAGGAACTTGTACCCTTTGCAACAACATGGATGGAACTGGAGAGTATTATGCTTAGTGAAATAAGCCAGTCAGTGAAGGACAAATATCATATGATCGCACCCATTACGGGACAATAATGAGCAAAACTAACAACAAGCAAAACAGAACCAAGTATATGAATACAAGCAATAGGCCTTCAATGGTCAGGGGGAAAAGGGTTAGGGGGAGGGGGGAGGCAGAGGCAAGGAAGGGGAGCAGCTTAGACAAGAACCTAGTATAAAGGAACCATGGACATGGACAACAGGTGGGATTGACTTTGGGGGAATGGGTGGGTGGGGAGAGGGACAGAGGGGAGCAAAAAGGGGATGGATGTAATACAACAACAATAAAATTAAAAAAAAAAAAAAGCAGAATAGTACAAGGATGGATTATGTTTCGGGTACTGAAAACTGTAAACCTTCTTTTGCCAACCCTGTACATTTTTTTTTTTTTTTAAGATTTTATTTCATTATTTTTAGAAAGAGGGGAAGGGAGAGAGGCAGAGAGGGAGAGAGACATCAATGTATGGTTGCCTTTCACCTGCCTCCAGCCATAGACCTGACTGGAGACCTGGTTTGCAACCTGGTTATGTGCCCTGGCTGGGGAATCGAACCTGCGATCTTTGGGTTCACAGGCCAGCACCTTATCCACTGTGCCACCAGCCAGGGCGTCAATCCTGTACATTTAATCCATGAACAATATGGGTTTGAACTGCATGAGTTCATTTATACATGTGTTTTTTCCAGTAAATACTATAAATGTAGTTTCTCTGATATTCTTTTCTCTAGTAGCTTTATTACAAGACTGCAATATATAACATGCAGAACATGTGCTAATCGACTGTTTATGTTATGTTATGTAAGGCTTCTGGTCAAAGGCAGGCTATTAGTAATTAAGTTTTGGGGAAGTAAAAAGTTATACTCGGATTTTCAACTACATGGGAGGAGACAGTGACACTAAGTCCTGTGTAGTTCAAGAGTCAACTAACTAAATCTTCATAATTGTTTTATTGATTAGTTACATTGTAGACGGAGAAACTTGAGAATAATTGTTGATTTAACTGAGTAATCTGTAGGATTGATCTTTAAAACATGAGTGTTTTGTGACCAGTCAACAGTTTGTTAAGATGTGTGATAGGGATTCAGCTACCCTCCACAGGATGGCAGGAGTGAAGTAATAGGGCAGCTGTTATAACACCATTTATTGAATTTTTGTTCTCACAGCTTTCTTTCTAGACTCTTAGTTATATTCCACTGATTAACTCAAATCCATAATTTGAATTGTTTTAGTATTAGGCCTGGCAAATTCCCTTTTTTTCTTTTTTTAACTCTTGGCTATTTTAAATATTCTCTCATACGAATTTTGAAACAAAAGACCCAGTTGTGATTATATTAAATCTCATGATTAATAAAGGGAAAATAAACATC
Organism: Noctilio leporinus; assembly: GCA_004026585.1. Lineage (NCBI taxonomy): Eukaryota > Metazoa > Chordata > Mammalia > Chiroptera > Noctilionidae > Noctilio > Noctilio leporinus. The sequence goes on along the minus strand of PVIW01004146.1, from coordinate 26,111 downwards.
TTTACAATATTGACTCTATGTCTTTTATCCTGAGGTGCTCTTTTAAAAAATTTTATTGATTTTGGGGCAGAGGGAGAGAAACATCAGTTTATTGTTCCACTTGTTTATGCATTCATCTGGCTGAATCTTGCATGTGCTCTGACTGGGGATTGAAACTTCAACCTTGGTGTATCAGGATGGGGCTGTAACCAATTGAGCTACTTGGCCAGGGCCCAATGCTCTCTTTAAAGGTACTGGATATTTCTTGTTAGTTTTTGAATTAGATATACTTGTGTTTGTAAGTGACTGTTACTATCATTTCTATGGCTGGGTCACCTTATTGAACTTTTTTTCCTAATAATGTTTTAGATTTTGAGTTTACCATCATTTGGACATTATCTGCAAATAATAATTTGATGTTACCTCATAATTTTATGCCTCTTTAAAAAAAAACATTGACTGACTGTATTGATCACTCTTTCTAAATATTGCTAAATAATAAGGATAAGAGCAGGTATCCTTGTTTCTTGGAATTGTTCTAATCACTAGGCTTGTTCTTTGGCTTGAAATATGTGTTATGTTACAGGATGAATTTTACCAATATACATCTTAGCATGTGGAGAGATGATTGTAAGGCTTTTCTCCTTTGAGCCTTTTTTTTTTTTTTTTTTTTTTTTAATTCATTATTTTCAGAGAGAAGGGGAGGGAGAGAGGTAGGAAGAAAGGGAGAGAAGCATCAATATATGATTGCCTTTTACCTGCCTTCAGCTAAGGAAGAGCCTAGCTGGAGACCTGGCTTGCAACCTGGTTATGTGTCCTGGCCGGGGAATCAAACCAGCAACCTTTGGTTCACAGGCCAGCGCCAATCCACTGAGCCACACCGGCCAAGGCCTTCCTTTGAGCTTTTTAAAAGATGCCTTATATTAATAGGTTGCTGAATGTTGGCTCATAGTTAAATTCCTAAAATGAACCCTACTTGGTGATTTGTAATAAACGCATATGTTTTCCTTGGGGTTTTTGCATTTGTATTAATGAGTGTATTTATATGTTTTTTAGTGCTATCTTTGTTTATATATCAGGATTATGGTAGGTTTGTGAAAGAAATGGGAAGTTGTTTTCTCTGTTCTTTAGGTAATTTAGATAATTTGGGAATTAATGTTCTTTAATGTCTTAAAAGATATTGTTTATGAAATTGTCTCACCCAGTGCACCTTTATTCTTTAATGGCTTTATTTTTAAAGCAATTGAAATTTATAAAAAATTTGAAAAAAGGTACATTGTGCTTCTTTATGTACCTAAGTGACAAACTATTGTTAACGTTTATAAACTTCTTTCCCCTCTCTGTATATACATATGCATATTATCTTTACACATGCGCGCACACATGCACGCTGGTGCAGAATCACGCATTACACTTTGTTTTAATAGCTCTTCTGTCTTCTTTAACCTGGAATGTTTCTTTAATCTTTTTGCTTTTGTTTTTCATGAGCCCTGGAGCTTTTTTTTGAGGAATAGCTCTTGATAAAACTTTCTCACTTTGTCCCAGAGTTACAAGTCAGTTCTTGGAAACAAATTACTGAATTTTTTTCCAAGAACATCATTAGTTCCCTTTTTATTGTCAAATTTATTAGCAAAGAATTATACAATGTGTTTTATTTAAAAAGTAAAACACTGTTCTATCTATCTGTGAGGTAAGTATAGCCTATTTGGTTTCTAATTTTTATTATAGTTTTTCTTAATTAGGCTATTGGTGTACCTGTTTTGCTCATTTTTACCTCATATAACTTTTAGTCTCATAATTATATCCTGATTTATCTAGGTAATTTTTCCTGTTTCTACTCCTGACTACCCAGTTCCCTTTCACCTCCATTAAATTTCCATCTTTTTTTCAGAATGTTTTGTGTTCAGTTGTGACCCATTTAATGACTTGGACCCCAAGTCTCTACATTCCTAGGTTATTACTCTAGTAAAAGCCAACCTAAATCCTGACCAGCTGTCTCTGTGCCTTGTATGGGCCCATTCCAGACCAGAGGTTTTTGCTTTTGATTATTGGAAAGGATTAGATTAGCTAAGCTGTTGGGATTGTCCACAGGGCTGTCCCTAGACCCTTTTATCTCCTTTACAATTTATACCTAATGATCATAGAATGTGATGATAATGATACATACTGTTACCAGTAGGTTAATAGAATACCAATAGATTACAGTAGATTAATTTTGTTATATTTATATATAAGCTTTACTATAAATACAAAATCTGTCTAGAAAAAGTCCAGCCATTGTTAATATAATGAGAAGAGTTTGCATGGCATCAAGGTGACTAGCAGCAACCAAAGAGAATGTATTGGAATGAACATGGATAAACAATGACTTCCCTGTACTAGTCAGTGGGGCAGTAGATGTCTTTGAGTGAACATGTATACTGTGTGGCCATTGCATTCAAAATGACTGAGTAGAGCAATGAATCTGCATCACATTTTGCATTAAGCTTGAGCGTTCCTCTTCAGAAACTTCAGAAGCCATGGGCAACTGGTGATCCAGCAGCCTCATCAGACAATGAGCCCACTTATGCATCAGGTCTTGTGCACAGTTTTTTTGGCAAAGCATCAAAGCACCCAGGCAATTTAGCCCTTGTACAGCCCAGATTTGGCACCCTGCAATTTCTGGCTTTTCCCAAAACTAAAATCACCTTTGGAAGGGAAGAGATTTCAGATTGTTAGTAAGATTCAGGAAATTACGATGGGGCAGCTGACGGCTATTGGAGAACTGTATGAGGTCCCAAGATGCCTACTTTGAAGGGGACTGAGGCATCAGTCCCTATATACAGTGTTTCTTGCATTTTGTATCTCCTTCCAAAAAAAGTCTCTTTTTCATATTACGTGACTGGATACCTTTTGGGCAGACCTCATGTATAAGTACTTTCCAAGTGTATAACAACTTACAAATGGAAACTGGACCACTTAGGTAATTTAGTATCTTACTGCATATGTCAAAGACTGAAAACCTATGGAAAAGGCAAAATTTGAGCTAGAATTTACAGGATGGTATCCTTTAAATATATATAAAACATATGTGTATTATTTATTTATTTATATTTAGGGGGAGGGGAGGGGAGGGAGAAAGAGGAGAGAAACATTGATTGGTTGCCTCTTAAATGCGTCTCAACCAGAGGGAGACAAGGCCGGCAGCCCATGGGAGTCAGACCAGTGACCTTTCACTTTGCAGGAGGATGTCCAACCAACTGAACCACATCAGTCAGGGCAGGTATGTTTTTTCCTAAGTAGGGAGGATAGACAAGAGACTCCAGGCAAAGGGGCTGACATGGGTAAAGAGTTAAAAGGAAAGAATGTGCAGATTTGGACCTTTGTGAGTAGATCACTATTTTTTCAGAGGATTGATGGAATCGGTCATTTGGGATCAAACTTTTATAAAGTTTTAATGTTCCACTAAGACTTTTGAAGTTAGTAGGTTTTTGGTATGTCCTGTGAATTTGCTTGGCTTTTCTTTATATATATAAAACTTAATTGTAAGATTCCCTAAAGGAGTCACATGTTCAATCTGTCCTTAAATGCATGGCCTGGTTTATGTAAGTTGATGACCACTGCTAAGTCTTCCTTTTGCCCTAGTGATTATGCTTTGAAGAGGGTGTCAGATCTGCCATTTTTATTCTCATGCTTTAGTTCTCTCTGCCTGTTGTTCATTCTTAGCTCTTCCTGATCAGTCTTCCTACACTTGTTTTTTATTAATCTCCAGATTACAAGTCAGCAATAACAGTGAGTGTCTGCTTATCACAAGACTTGTGAATTCTTATTGAAAGCTTTCTTTGTATCTCCTTCACTCTTAAAAAGGTGGTTGGTTATATATTTTTGTTTATAAAATACTATTGACTCTGTTGTTTTTCTTCTTTTTCAGACCTACAGGATCAAGACATAATGGGAGCATTTTTAGACAAGCCAAAGATGGAAAAACATAATGCCCAGGGGCAGGGTAATGGGTTGCGATATGGGCTAAGCAGCATGCAAGGCTGGCGAGTTGAAATGGAGGATGCACATACAGCTGTGATTGGTTTGCCAAGTGGACTTGAAACATGGTCATTCTTTGCTGTATATGATGGGCATGCCGGTTCTCAGGTTGCCAAATACTGCTGTGAGCATTTGTTAGATCACATCACAAATAACCAGGATTTTAAAGGGTCTGCAGGAGCACCTTCTGTGGAAAATGTAAAGAATGGAATCAGAACAGGTTTTCTGGAGATTGACGAACACATGAGAGTTATGTCAGAGAAGAAACATGGTGCAGATAGAAGTGGGTCAACAGCGGTGGGTGTCTTAATTTCTCCTCAACATACTTATTTCATTAACTGTGGAGACTCGAGAGGTTTGCTTTGTAGGAACAGGAAAGTTCACTTCTTTACACAGGATCACAAACCAAGCAATCCACTTGAAAAAGAACGAATTCAGAATGCAGGTGGTTCTGTAATGATTCAGCGTGTGAATGGCTCTCTGGCGGTATCGAGGGCCCTTGGGGACTTTGATTACAAATGTGTCCATGGAAAAGGTCCTACAGAGCAGCTTGTCTCACCAGAGCCTGAAGTCCATGATATTGAAAGATCTGAAGAAGATGATCAGTTCATTATCCTTGCATGTGATGGTATTTGGGATGTTATGGGAAATGAAGAGCTCTGTGATTTTGTAAGATCCAGACTTGAAGTCACTGATGACCTTGAGAAAGTTTGCAATGAAGTAGTCGACACCTGTTTGTATAAGGTAGCTAGACTTTTTCTTTTTAAGATAAAATTATTTATGCCATCTTAATTACTATGTAGTATTTAATCATCTTAGAACCTGGTAGTTCTCAGAAATAAGATTTTGGCATAATTACAAGATACTCTTCACCAATTATGAAACTATATGAACATGTTATAAATAAAGCACCTAGTTACCAAATATGCAAGTTATAATCTGAATGTTTAGTCTTTCAATAAGCATGACTACTTGAATTTTTTAATATTGTGGAAGATTGCCGAAAGTAAAAGATTATTATATAAAAGTACAATGTTTTTTTAAAAGGATGGTGAGAGATTAGAGCTCAATATTTGTGCTCAAAAAAAAAATGATATATTTGCAAATAAAAAGTATTTTAGAATGTTAATGTTTTGTGTTTACCATGTGATATCTCAGTACACTTTATACTGCAGTCAAATGACTCTGTAGCACCAACAAAGAGAATTTAGTCATCAGTTGGTGTGATGTAACAAATAGTCTGAGATGTGGAGTCAGAATAACTTGGTATGTGACTGTGTATCACTTCAGGTAAGCTATTGATCTGGAAAATGAGTTTCGTTGTTTGTGGAAAAGGTAAGAAATATTAATACCCTGTCTCATTGGGTTGTTGGGATAATCAAATAAGATTGTGAATATAGATGAGCCAACTTAGTACCTTTATTTTATAGAGGAAGCTGAAACCAGAGAAGGCTCTGTGACTTAGGAGTCATACAGACCTGGAATGGAGGCTTCCTGCTGTTACTTTTGTGCTGTATAGAGAATTGAACAAATTGTTCAACCTCTCTCAGCAATTGAATGGAGATAATAGTATCTAAGTCAGGATTCTTAAGGAACTAAATTAATGAGCTAATTATACATACAGAGTGCCTAGTTTAGCAAATAGTGTGGACTGGTTCCTTTTGTAGAGAAGTTAAAAATTACTCTTACAGGGTTATATAATTTACTTCTCTGGAAGCACTAAGGCTAGAATCTAAGTCCTGACTTCAGTTTCGTGTTCTTTATCACATCGATCTTCTTTGTCAGTAATGCTCATTGACTAATTCTTTGATTGTTTTAAGCAAACGTTGATTATGTACAGCTCTTTGCAGGTAATGCATTTGATTTTCTTTTAACATGCAGAAATGGAAAGTCAACATAATTGTTTTAAGCAAATGTTGATTATATACAACTGTTTGCAGGTTATGTATTTGATTTTAATATGTAAAAATAGAAAGTCAACATATTTTTTGTACATAATCTTTTTAGTTTTATATGCAAAGTGCAAGTTCTACTTAAAATCTGATCTTACTTAGAAACTAGTTTTGTGTAACATCCAAACCAACCAAATTTATATAACATTCAACACTTAAGTTAAAAAAAATCAGATCAAGCCCTGGCTGGTGGCACAGTGGATAAGGCACAGGCCTGCGAACCCAAAGGGCATTGGTTGGATTCCTCAGCCGAGGCACATAACATGGTTGCAAACCAGGTCTCCAGCCAGTTCCATGGCTGGAGGCAGGTGAAAGGCAACCACACATTGCTGTCTTTCTCCCTCTCTGCCTCTCTCCCTTCCCCTCTCTCTAAAGATAATGAATAAATAAATAAGAAAAAATTAGATCAATAGAGCCACAACTTAACAGTGCACACTGTTAATTTCTGAATTTGGGGAGAACCGAACAATGAGGCATATGGTTTTTGTCTCTTTTAGTATATGCATAAAAGTAGCATCGATTTGTTGGGTTTATTCTGTAGCATTTGAGTGTTAAATACTTGTTAGGTACATTAAAAGCCATTTTCTTAAGGGAATTGTCAGATTCAGATATTAGTTAATTATGGCTCAGATTCCACTTCTGCATTCCACTATTTTCAAACTAATTTAGTAACTATTATTTACCACATTTTATACAATTTTCCCCCCATTTTTTTTTTTTTTTTTTTTTATTAAATTGCATTGTTTGCTTAAACTAAGGGTATGTTGGTCGATTTTCCTATATAGGGAGATTATATATTTACAATGTAAACATTAACTCCAATTAGAAAGGGGAGTATGAGGAGTCCAACATCTATTTGAGTATTTTAATTATAGCATTTTGAATACCTAGGTGTCTTTAAAAATGAAAGTGCTTTCTAAAAGTTGTCAACTTTTTTAAATTATGGAAGTTAAAAGCTAGTTTACAAACTGTATATATGTGGTTTTACTTCTAAGTCCATTTCTACTTAAGCAGTTTAGTTTTACTTCTAAATCCATGTCTACTTAAACAAAATAATTACCCCCACAATTTATTATAATTTATTTTAAATTAAATTGGTCAAGTATCATATAACTGCAGGTCAAATAATGTTTAAGGAATACCACTACAATTTTCTATTTTGTTGAATTAAATTAATATCTAAGTATATGTGTATCTGTCTTTAGGTATCATTTCAAGTTAAGGAGGCCACCAATAAATGTTCAGAAATATTTCTGTTCATTATAGAATTTTTTAAATGATTGTTGCAGTGGAATTAAATCTGCAGTGTTTATTTCCTGTATAGAGTCTTAATTATACTGTGTACTATATGTACTTTATATGTATGGAGGGGTGCCCCTTCCACATAGGTGTGTATTTTTTCCTCTTTAGAAACAATATATATTTTTACTAAAATATAATTGACCTGGCTATAAAGGTTCTCAAGGCTTCTAAGAACAAAAAGAAAACCAAAGTATTTTCTCAAACTTTTTTCTTCCCAGGGAAGTCGAGACAACATGAGTGTGATACTGATCTGTTTTCCAAATGCACCCAAAGTATCGCCAGAAGCAGTGAAGAAGGAGGCAGAGTTGGACAAGTACCTGGAAAGCAGAGTAGAAGGTGGATCATTTAACAAAAAATAAGTAGCTTTATTAAAGAAAAACCTCAACACAATCAGACTTTAACATTTTAGCTTTTAGATATTTACATGCTTGTGACATTTAGTGTTTAGTGTACCAAAGTGGGAAAGGGCATTTGTGTAGTAGTTATTTAGATGCTTACAATTGTTTGGGTTTTGTTTTTGTTTTTGTTTTTGTTTTTTATCACAGTTATAGTAGAAATAACAACCAGCGTGGCCCTGTACATTCTGTTCAGGATACTTTTGTTTAAAAAGGCTCAAGTGTTTGTATGCTTTGAAATTCTGGATGAATTCACTGGCATGAGTAATTTCATGCCAGGAAAGTCTGGTTTGTGATTTATTTCATTATAAACAGATTATTTATGATGGTGATAATTTGATTACCATCTTTATAAAGCTGTGTATATGAGTTTAAGATCTTTAGGAGTTTTGTTTTTAAGTAACTTGAAGATCACAGCCTGGTGATTTAACACCTTTCATGTGCCACAGCTTTAAATTTTTTTATTTTAAACTGTTTTAAGGCTTCCTTGCATAAGTCATAAGCTGCCTCACCTGAACAACATAGACCTGAATAGAAGACATTTTAGATCTCTACCTGTAAGGAATGTAAATGCTGAATAAATCAAGAAATAAGCTGAAATTATAGGAGTATATTTGTTAGAATTCTACAAATTACTTTGAGACATTTAAGAAGGTGTTTGTAACTCTCAAGTGTAATACCTTTAAATATGTAAAAAAAGTTAAATGATCTTTAATGCAGATACTATTTGTTATTAATATTAAATCTCCCCAAAGAATTCCAGTTTACTGCATATATACAATAAGCATGTAAGTTATGCAGTTTCTTTAAGCAGAAAAACTTGGTATGCTTATAATAGAGTTAAAATGTATTTGAGGTTTCTAATGTCATTAAATTTGCACATTAAAGACCTTTAACAGCATGTAAGCATTGACCTACACAATAATATATTCTGCTGTGCCTGCATTATTAAAATCAGTCTGCACTATAATTTTGGGTTTTTTTTCCCTTTTACTGTTTGGTATCAGTTATAATCGATCTGATGTTAGAATCATGATTGGTTTTGATTTGCAAACTCTCTAGAGGTACTATTATGTTTTTATAGTTCACCTCTACTTGATAGTGATATATTTGGTACTATGTGTATGTACTGGTTAGTGTTTCATTCATTGGATATATTATTCAATGAGTTTGTTCCCTCAGTATTGGCAAGAGTCTTAGAATTTTTATATTCTAAGTGAATCATTTCAATAAAAGTATATATAGTACAGTAAAATAAAATATTTATAATGGTACCAAATCATATCACATTGGTTCAAACTGCTGGTTAGTGGAAAAGGATGAAGACATAGAAGAACATGTATTGGAATAAGTTGATGTTTCATTTATTGGCACTGTAAAGTAACTTGGACATACATGTGTTCTTATTGATTTAAAGAAACACGAATAAGTGGTTTAATTTACTGTGAAATGGGATCAAATTTTAGAAATAAATTGCAATTTTCTTTTTAGTATGCACTTTTAACTTTTTGATGCAATTCTAAATAATTGCTTTAGGTGCATAATTTTATGGTACACTGTTAAGTTTTACATTGCTTATTATTAAGCAAGAATTACCACCTGAACAGTTTACATTAATATTAAGTATTTTGATATGTTTTAGTGTTAATACACTTGTACCATTCAGTTGGAGGTTGTCATAAATTAAATACCATAGTCTTTACTGAGGTAAATTTGATGAGACTGCAACTAGAGAATAATTATTTTGTTAATAAAGACCACTACTATATTTAAAAACATAGAAAGAATGTAAATGTTTGTATTATAAAAGTTATGTCTTAAAAAGTGAAAAACACTGCATTTATCTGCCAAAAAAGACATCGAATACCTTTTTCTTTCTTTTTTTTCCTTTATATACGTCCTTCACTAAATTGCTATGAGTAACTAAACTTCATTTTATTTATTTTAAATACTTTTGGCTTCTCTGTTTATATCACAGGATAGGACAGAGGCTTTTTAGCTCTCCTCCTATTGTCTGTGCCCTTCTACAGCTTGACTCTCAGCTCATAATTTAAACCATACTGCTGAAGGTTGTGGCCCTTCTAAGCCAATTTAAGATTGTACTTGTACATACATATTTTTAAAATCTTTGCTACTGACTGCCCAAGCTTTAAAGTTGCTAATTTGAATATAACTGCTAGAATTCTTCTGACCTGGTAGAGGGAAGTGTGGAGGAGCAGAATGTGTTTATATATAAATATGTGAAACATAGATCTTCTATACATATATGTTCAATAAAAGACAGACATTTTACAATTCTAATTAAAATGTATAGTCCAAGAACAGGTAAAGGAATATTTATTAAAATTAATTTTTTTATTTATTTAAAGCAGAAAGAAGAAAGGCTAGTGTAGTATCAATGGTCAGATAGTTTAAATGTATTATCCCATGTGGATAGGAGATAGTAACAGTTTTTAAAGTCTTACATTATTCTTTTTAAGAATTTGTCTTACTATAATTTTCTTCACAATTAAAAAAACATCTTAAGTTATATTTTAACAAAGGAGGTGTAATATAAGTCAATAATAGACAATTCAAGATAATGTTTTTTAGACCTGAACTATCATTGATTGAATTTATCATCAGTGTTCATTTACGTTATGTCTAGTTATCTATCCAATAATTGTATTGGCTTAGCAGAGACTGTATGTTAAGTGTAACACAGCTTTAGATTGTGAAATTGTGTAGTTTAGGTAAACATCCAATCCCTTTATTTTTGTATAGCAGATTTCCAGCATTAGAACCATGTAGAATAAATATACTAGATGTTCAAGATTACACAATAAAGGAACTTGGCAAACCAAATCTGAGATCCTTGCTTTTTATTCAGATTTAAGACTTGTCTTTTTTTTTTTTAAGGCAAAATATAGTAAGTGGTAAAATTTGGCCTTAGTTCTAAAAGGATAGTTTGAGCCATTTAAAGAAATATGGGTAGTATTGTCTGTCTTTTAATATGTGGCTTTAAGGATGAATTCATATTTTGTGATTTGATCAAAGGATAAAAGATCTTTACATGTGTTGGTATTTTCAAAGGTGTTAACAAATTGAGAACCAGAATGATAATATTCTTGCCCCAATGGTGACAAAGAAAATATATTAGTATAAACATTAAAAAAAAAAAAAAAACTTGAACATAAAACTTACACAGATACTTTTGGCATGAACTTGCATTCAGAGTAAATATGCTGAAACTCCAAGTAAAGACTTCTTGTACTTAAAGTGAATAGTTTGAGAGTTCTTTTAGTTGCTGGTACATGAATGCTGGTGTTCTGTGTGGTATGAATAACAATATGCATCTGCATGGTAAGACCAGATTGTATCACTATACCCATTTAATAACTGAATGTTTTGAAATTAATGATTTTAAATGCAGTTGTATGATTTACCAGTTTTTTTCTTTTTAAAAATGTCATGAAATTTAGACTTCTTTTCCCATTCCATGGGCTTCATTCAAATAGTCAACTAAGGAAAAGGTATTATCTATCTATTTATTGCTTAAAGGTGCATTAGGCAGAAAGTTAAACTGAGAATGGTGTTTGAATACACTCAGATAACCTAATCTTCAGTGCTACTTAATAATTTGGATTAGTATGTATCAGCAAGTTCCCCTTTACTTAAAGATTACAGAGTTTTTTTTTCCAAATCTTGAAATTGCCTACTCTTTTTTTTTTTTTAATCTGTGCAGTACATTTTCAGGGCAAAGTTCAGGAAACATGTTTCCAGTTTAAAGAGAGGAGTTGATCTTAGAAATAACTAGTTGGCATCTTAAGGGGAATATTCTCATTTGTACACATGTATTTCTGATTATGTGATACATTGATTTTAACATGAAATTTTGGTTTAGTATTTTTGTCTTGTTTTCATTCTTTGCAGTTAATTATGGAAAATATCTTGTGTCACTTTGTGCACCCCTTTGTCATAAATTTTCAAAGGTCAACTTGATTTATCTTTATACCAGTTTAGAAAATCTCAGATGTGGTGAATGTCATCTTTAAAAACCTAAGTTATCTTTGTTTCAGTTTTCAGTTTTGGTTTTGTTTTTATTTTTTCTTCAAATTAAATTTGGATAACACTTACAAAAAAAGTACTTCTGATTCCCAGAAATCATAAAGAAGCAGGGGGAAGGCGTCCCTGACTTAGTCCATGTGATGCGCACATTAGCAAGCGAGAACATCCCCAGCCTCCCACCAGGGGGTGAATTGGCAAGCAAGTAAGCGACATTCTGCATACTCTTATGATTTATCTGAGGTGTTTGTTGATTTTATATTCTCCTAATTTCTACAGTGATACAATTATCTGTACCTTCAGAATGTTTCATTTATAGTCACTTTTTTAGTATTAATGATGTATGGTGCTTGTTTAGAATAGTTCTCAAAATGTTACTGATTCTAACTAATTACACTGAAGGCTGTCCTTAGTGGAGGTTTGGGTTATATTGATTTCCTCATATAGCATAAGTGAAATAATACAGTGAAATAATTTTTTGAGCTAAATTACAGAGCACTACAAAATTCTAAATGTCATTATTATTCCTATTGTTACAATTTAATCTTATCAGGCCCTGGATAATTTACCCCAGAGATGAACATTTTCTTTTCCATTGGGGCCATTTTTTTACATTTGACTCTTTGTTGATTGCTGGTAGGTTGGGTTTTGATAGAAAGGTTGAATTTCTCACCTTTTCCTCTTTGCACCTTTCATAGAGCTGGAACTATTCATGTGAAATACTAAGCTTTCATCTCTATAAACTAAAGTGGACACTCTAAGCAGTTTTATAATTTAAAGGCTTAAAACATTTTTACCTCAGCTACCCATATAATTGACCTACAAAAATATATTGACTTAACTTCCTTTATTCTACACTGTTTTCTGTAAGTGTAGTTGTGTTCTTTATAGTTCTTTCACTAGTAATTATAAAATTTCCTGTTTGAAGCTTTTATTTTTTGGCAACCTTTTCTTCCTAATGTGAAATGATTGCCTATACAATTACTTCAAGCCCTGGCTGGTGGCGCAGTAGATAAGGCACTAGCCTGCGAACTCAGAGGTTTGCTGGTTTGATTCCCCAGTCAGGGCATACAACCAGGTTGCAAGCCAGGTCTCCATTTAGGTACTTAGCTAAAGGCAGGTGAAAGGCAACCATACATTGATGTCTTTCTCCCTCTCTGCTTCTCTCCCTTCCCCTCTTTCTGGAAATAATAAATCTTAAAACATATATATATTTTAAAATTACTTCAAATAGTGTCAAATTTTGGAAGTAGGGAGGCCATAATTTATAAATACCGCTACAGATTTTTTAAACAAAACATTATTCCAAAACTAATTCCTAGACTTGACAGGGAATGTCATATTTCACTTAATAAAGCTGTTTTAAAGGGGCGCTACAAAAAGCCCAAATTTAAATGTAAAAAATATGTAAATTACTACAACATTAAACTCTTAAATCAGAATATATTAGTATTATATCGTAAGCCTGCATCATCATTGCTCTCCCTGGCTAATGTGGCTCAAGGCTTAATATATTGGTGCACTGTCCAGTAGACCAAAGGGTCGTGGGTTCAGTTACCAGTCACGGCACATGCCTGTGTGGTGGGTTCACTCCCTGGTCAGGGAGCATACAAGAGGCAACCAATTGATGTTTCTCCCCCGGCCTTCCATTCTCTCTAAAATCAATAAGCATGTTCTCAGATGAAGATAAAAATAAAAAAATAAAACTGCATCATCATTGCTGAATCATAGCCATTTAAGCCAGCTCAAATAGAAATAAACCATACAGGCTGATTTTTTTTTTTAATCCTTACTTTAGTCTTTCAATAATTAGGTTGGTGAAATGTTACACTTTAGAGTAAATTTACCTTTATTTTAACTCGGGGCCTCAACTATCTTAAAATGAGGCTCACTTATTGACAGTAAGAAACAGAACTAAGCGTAAGATTATCTTTGACATTTTAATGAACACTTGGCTGTGAGTTATTAAACAGTTTCATGCTCTGAAGAATTAACTCTCTGCATTTTTTAAAATTTAGGCGGAATGTAATTGAAGCCGTTTACAATAGACTGAATCCTTACAAAAATGATGACACTGTAAGTAGCATTTTAGTTCTCTCTGCTTTCCCTTCCCCTCCACTCTAAATGCATATCCTTCCTACCTGTTTTTGCAGAGCTGTTCACTGCACCCATTCTCTTACACACACCCCTGATTGATTGCTCTGAACTCTGCCTGCACCACAGTTCTAGTGATTGAGGACATAGTCATGGTGAGTGGCCACCTCTGAAAAAAGAAGAAAGTCCCTTTGAATTATTGGGGTTTTTTTGAGCCTCTACAAGCAATCAACTAAAGATTTGCCTCCTCTAAACATTTTTTGAAGTTGGAAATAATATTATTCAGAATGTTGAATTATTCTAAGTTTGTAAGCATAAGCTGCAACAGAATTTCACAGTGCCCATCTCCACTAACTAATTTTTATGGTTGGAAATACCTTTGCCAAGAACCCTGAAGTATACACTTCATTTATATATTAAAGTAGAGAATTCTGTTTTATATAAATAGACATTAGAATGCCATTCTCAATTGTGTCTTGTTATAGCTGTGTTGTATGGTTTATATAAATAGACATTAGATGCCATTCTCAATTTTTGTCTTGTTATAGCTATGTTGTATGGTTTGTATAAAAATGTGATAAAACTTCAGATCATTAGGACAAGCTCTGAAATATTTTATATATTGCATTATGAAGCCTCCTTGAATCTCATTACCTGAGTTTTTAATTTTCCGTAAAATTAATTAGGTTTTATTGAAGAAAAATAAAATTTGTAGTAGTTTTATTGGTTTAGAAATACATTTGGTCAGCCTCGTGGTAAAATCATATTTCGAGTAGTATTTTATTTCAAAACAAAAGAAAAATTAAGTTTAAAAGATTAAATATTGATATTTCATGTACACACACACACACACACACACACACACACATATATATATATACTTTAAGAAACATTTCTATTCTGAAAGTCCACTTCACAAAACCTATGTTCCTGTACTATCCAGAAAGTAATCTATTTTGGCACCTCCTTGATTTAATTTAGTTCCTTGTTTTGCTTTGTTTCCTTTTGTAAAGGACTCTACATCAACTGATGATATGTGGTAAAACTGCTCATCTAGCCATGGAATTTACCTTCACCTCCAAAGGAGAGTACAGCTCAACTTCATTGAACCTTTTAAACATCCTTCCTGAACTTTAAAGAAGGGCATGTCACATGGGTGAGAGTGGTTACACCAGAGAACTTCAGCAGTACAACAGCTAGCCCAGAACTGATTTTTTTTTTTTGTAAATTTGAGATTTATGTAAACGTGATTTCAAACCGTAATTCATGTTGTAAATCAGACTCCAGCAATTTTTGTTGTATGATTTTTTTTTTGTAAAGTGTAATTGTCCTTTGTACAAAATGCTCATATTTAATTATGAACCGCTTTAAATCACTATCAAAGTTATAAGAAATGTTTGGCTTGTGTGACACAACAGCTATATAGATCTTTCAAGTCATGTTGTGTTTGGACTGGGGGTTGGGACAGGGAGGGCAGCAGCCATGTCAGCTAGACACTCAAAAGTGTATGTGATTATGGAGAAAAATCCAAAATCTTACAAAGCCGAACATCCAGGGAGTTCATTGGAAACTATCTTAATGTTCTTGGCAAGAGGGGTTGGCATTGTTGATAAAGCTGGTCCTTTCATTTAACTGTCTTCTAGGTTGTTCTCTACTTGTTGCCATGAGTATTGCAGGTTATACAGTATATTCATAAAAATATCAGTCTTGAGGCTAAAATGCCTTGATTCTTTGCACCTCTTTTACAAGTCCTTACATTTAATTATTAATTGATAAGCAGCAGCTTCCTGCAAATAGTAGGAGACTGCCACATTTTGCTATCATGATTGGCTGGGCCTGCTGCTGTTCCTAGTAAGATATTCTGAATTCCATTTTATCAATAAAGCTTGATTTAACAAACAAGAAATTAAATCATGTATGTGTAATTTCTCCTTTACCTTGCCCTTTTAAAACACCATGTCATTGTAAATGAGAAGTTTCTCATTGGGAAAGATATTAGTCTTTTTTTAATTGGAAAATCCTGTTACTCAAGGCATAGATAGAATTGTTTCCCTGCCATTAGCAAGACTAAAAGATTTAAGTCTCTGTTGTTCCATAACCTATTTTTTAAATGGGTTTCCTTCTGGCTGCTTATTTTTCATTAAGATATGTATCAGTTCAAATTTGCCTACTGTTTAAATTAAAATAATTGTCAGAGTTTGACAATCTTAATACTCTTATGGTAGGTGTATGTGTGTGTGTTCGTGAGTGTGTTTGCCTGTGATTTATAATTGGCTCATGTCTTTAGAATCCAAGATGTATTTGTGATTTGAAAATAGCATGTTGATAATATTTAGCTGTTGGCCTTTAAAATAACTTCCAAAATTTAAGGAACTGTAGATATAAAAATAACCTAATTTAATTTAGGCTTAAATTCCTCTGATTAAGCATGTGAAAGTAATTTGAAAATCTGTCACATTGAAAAGACTACTGTTCTGTTCCCTTCTGTATTTTTGTCTCTTTAGTTTGAATATTGTATGTCACCATGTAATTTAATCATTCAGTAGGCAGGTTCCCCGCTAGAAAACTATTAAAATACAATATTGGAATACTAAATCAAAAGTTTGTGTATAAAAGGTAATCTATTCAGTCCTGTTTTTTTTTCCCATAACTTGAAAATATACATATTTGTATATATAGCCTTAAAACTAGTGTAAAATTAGGGGACTAGAGGGAAAAGTAATGTGAAATGTCTCAGATTTAAGCAGTTACATACCAGCAAAATATTTCCATTATCCCTCTTATTCATGAGGTGATTAATTGTAACTTAATTGTATTTAATTTATCTTAATCTAGCATGAATGAAGAAAAGCAAGTACTATTTATATTTAGAAATTCATAACAGTTGGAATCACAGAACCAATTCCATACTTACAAATAAATGCTTAATGTCTAAATCTGTGGTAGAGTGCGAAGTATGATAATGTTTTAAGTTATGGCTTTGCAAGCATCTAAATGTGCATTTAATAAATAGTTGTGCTTCTAGTGTAGACTGATTACCAGACATCCCGGTACTGAAAACTAAATCCCTATTACAAGAAGCCAGGTCCTTAATTTAAGTAGACTCAGGTTTTTAATTCTAGAAATTTTAAAACCTTGAATTAGGTTTTGAAATGCAAAATCTAAAATCGCTAGTAAAATATATGATAGAAAGCTATATTTGAAACAATAACAGCTTATAAAGAGTCTTTTTAAATTTGAGAGTCTTTAAATAGAAAAGAGGTTTAAATATTCCTGTTAAAATTATTAGTACTGAAATTAGGCTTGAAAGTGAGAGAAGACTGTAAGAAGTATGATTTAGGAAGACTAAATCTTTTCCACATGAGTCAGCATTGCCATTTAGATATAGTTTTTCATTATAAAAATGCAGGGAGGAAGTATATATTATAACAGCAAACTGTGTGTTCTTCATTCCTGGGGATAATGGTGGTGGTAGGGAACCAGCCACACTTTTAAAAAGCACTTTTGCACCTTTATTGTGCACTTCTTTTTTGTACCACTTAAATTCTTGACCTCCCATCCCTTTTTGTGTGCTAATTAGCTTCTCAGGGCAATGCCTCAAAATTTTTTGATGTGTTGTAAGTTATTTTCTTTGGAGGGAAAAAGTTCATGTGTGATGATAACATACTTTTCAAAATGTACTTTCATTTAAATGTTTTAATAGGATGAACCCACTTTGCTGCTTTTAGTAGGGAATTCATTTTGTAGAGCAGACTCTTGTTAACCCTAACATTAAACAGTTTCACTGATCTCATTGTTTTACCAAGGTAAACTCTTAATTTCTACTTTCTTAGGGAATATACTTTTACAGATAACAGAAGCAGTTCTCAGTATTAGCATTAACTTTTAAAAATCCAAGAGGTATTTTTCTTACTCAGCTTAAGAACTATTTCAAACATATTTTTAATTATAAAGCATTAACTTGCTTCTAGAGTACTATGCAATTAGTGTAATGCTTCAGCCACTTAACTTTTTTACTTAATAATATTAAGAAATTTGGGTCAAAGAATACATCAATTATGTAATTAAAATAATCTGAGTTATAGCTGTATTTTTAGTGATCATCCACTTGACCATATATTAATCCAGGTAAATAATTCAGCTTTTCCACAAAATGTATTGTTGTTATTTGCAAAACACTGTTCTAGGCAAAGCACTTTGGACTAGAAAGAAATTAATAATTAGATCCTTGCCCTCAAGGAGTTTACATCTGAGTAGAATTTATAATCTAATGTATGTTAATAATATAACTGGATCACTCATCCAAACAAATAGTAAATAGTCCACCTGCTGTCTGCCATATAATTTCCTGAATAGGGCGGGTCTCTGCCCAAAAGAGCTGATTTAGACTTCCTTTATTCACTTGAAAATTGTTTATTTTCTCCACAAAGTAGAAAATCCTATAAATTTTGCTCAGCATAGGAATAAAGTTGGACTGATGAAGCTCAAATCTGTTCAACATGCTTGATTGCTTTTAACAAATGGCCTTTGCTCTCTTGCTGAGAGCCACAAGTCAGAAAAAGGTAATAGATTTCTTAGAATTCTTCAACCCTCGAAACTTTGGTGTATTGTGAGTTTAAGGCATTTAAAATACATACAAATATATGTGTGTGTGTGTATATATATATATATATATATGTGGCTAAATTTTGTTAAGTACAACTGTGTTCTTTCCTTGAAAACATACTGCCAGTGCTAATACCTAATTTTAGCTACATGATTACTGTTTTAATATTTTAAAATAATTTCACTGCCTATTTTTACTAGATAAATACATGATGGAAATTCAGTTTGTGATTTCCAAAAGAAATGATTAAATTGGTTAAGGGTTTTCTTGTTTTAATTTTGAATTTCATGATGTGTGTACTTTCTTAGTTCATAAAGTTTGAATGTGAGGTTTAAGTCATTTAATGTTTTTATTGCTAGTTGTTCTACTATTATGTTAGAATTTGGTATTAGAAAATATTATATAAATATCTGTGTATAAATATCGGTCATTTGAGGTTTTTCTTTGAAGGAACTGTAAAGAGTTTCATATACTTCTTCCTTGCAGATCCTGCTGGTGAGGTGACTTTTTTAATTGAGTCATCTAATTTTTCTAACTAGTTCAGGTTTTGTGTATGGGTTTTGTTTTTTTGCTGACTTAGGAAGACTTCTTTATAGTTTAAATTTTTAGAACCCTAATTATACTTTATTTCTTTAAGTAATGTACGATAAGTTTTGCATTGTATTTCTTTTAAATTAAACATTACTTCAGGATATGCTTGAGATATTTTAAAAATATATTTTCTAAGTGTTACAAGTATAATACTGTATTGTTTTGTTGGTCAGAATAATGTGTCAGTCAAGTGTTAGTTATTACTGATAAGTCAGAATGCTATATGCAGAAATGATGAGAGGCATTAGGCTCCACTTCATTGTCAAATAAATATTTCCACTTCTGCTCACCTCAACACAGATTATTTCCCTTTACCTGCTTTATATATTAAACTTGTGGCTTTCTGATCTCATCTTTTTCAAATTATATTACCAGGAGGTAGGAGTGTGCCAGTTAGAAAAACTATAATACATTGAAGTTGTAGTTAAAAACTCGTACTTTCATTAGATGGGGAGAAAGGTGGTTTAAATTGATGTAATAACAGAATGACATTTTTTCCCCTTTATTCTCCATGAAGTGTTGCTTCATTTCCTCTACTCTAGCCTCTTGATGTTCTTTTTTCAGATTGAAACAGGCCAATTCCATTTATTTATCTATCTGTTTATCTATTTATTGAAAACTTAATGTATTACCTCACCAAGGCCAATTAATACTATTTAAAACTGGGCCAAAAATAAGGAAATTTGGGAGATAAAGGAGTAGGGATATGCCAGTGAAGATGACAGAGAATTATTCTTAATTATTTTTAAAGGCATAGATAGGAAGGTTTTCTTGGACCTAGCTGCAGATTAAGAACTGTTGCATCACATAAACCAGCAAGAACCAACCTTTGGTTCTTCAGATGATTTGATTTTTCTACCAATGCAAATGATAAAAAGTACTGCTTCTTCAACATAGAAACAAGAGAGAAAAATGAATGCAGTGTTTCTTTACCACAAAACCCAATCCTTCAGTTCTTTTCATTGTTCCTAATAGCTTTATCATTGAACTAAACATTTAGAAAAATGATTTAGTATTTTTCCTTTCTTTTTACATAGTCCTCCTGACCCAGTAAAGGACATTCAAAACATTTGCATTTGTATGGTACGTATCTGAAGTTAGATTTTTTTAGGAGATTGAATAATAATTGGGTTTAGGTGTAGGTATAAATTCACTTATAGCAATGGTTCTTAACCTTTTAGGGTTGTAGGCCCTTTGAGACTGATGACTCCTAGGAACTTCCTTACCCAGGAAAATAGACATAACTCCCCAAAGTTTGGAGTCCTAGTTAAGATCTCATACTATAACATTATAGGACATCAGCCTTTTGCCTCCAAAGCCATAAGAAATAGTTCAAGGGCATCAACATCATTGACATTAAAATACTTTTTTAAATTCCAAATCCTCACCAGAGTTTATGTTTATTGATTTAGAGAGAGGAAGAAGGGGGGAGAGAGAGAGAGAGGCGTCGCTCAGTTGCCCCTCCCAGGGAGCAAACCTACATCCTTTTGCTGTACAGGATGACGCTCCAACCAACTGAGCCTCCTGGCCAGTGCTAAAATACTCTTTTTAAAGGTTGTGTTTTGGGGAAATGGAGCATGATTAAAGGTAAAAAAAAGTAGTATAATATTGGAGGTTAACACTATTCTCTGATTTTGCCACTTTGGAAAGTCAACAGAAAAAAAATTAAATGGCCATTGAGTGTTTCTGGAGTGTTTCTGCAATGTTTCTGGCCTGCATAGTGCAGATGCAGTATATTCACAAACAGCACATTTAATTGTCAGCTCTCACTCAAGTTTTAAGATTTTGAGCTTACAGAATGTTAAACCAGTATCTAACATGCAGCCACCAGTGAACACGATTAATGAGATTTCTGTTGAAGTATAACTACCATGAAAAAACTCATCAGCTTGTTGCATTTGTTGCCAAAATTGGATATTCAGTTACAGCTTATTTAATTCCCATTTGTGGAAGTTTTGAAACAAACCATTCATTGTCTTAGTTTGTTAGCCCTTAGCTAAGTTAATAGCATACCCACAGGAAAATATCTTGTTTGTAGTAGTATGCCCTGCTCTGGTTGGTTTCACTCTTGAAATGATTTATTTCTCTTCATTTGTATCAAGATTATGAGTGGAGAGATAAATATACATATTAAAAGCATGTTGCGTTATATGTAGATTGATTTTTTTAATTTATAGGTGTAAATATAACTGCAGAAATATTTTTCCTAAACACAGTGTCTAAACAAAATTCTCTACAGTATTTCACCCACTCTTTGAAATTTATGAGATTCAAACTTTTAAAGAAATTACATGAAGGTATATTTTGTATAATGTACTATTCCTAGTTCAGAGAAAATCTGTGGTTCAGTTCTAACCTTAAAATGTACTTTATAAAAAATAATATTTTATTGATTATGCTATTAGTTGTCCAGATTTTCCCCTTTTGCCCCTCTCCACCCGGCACCCCATTCCCTCAGGCAGTACCCCCACCATGTTCATGTTCATGGGTCATGTGTATAAGTTATCTGGCTACTTCATTTCCTGTACTGTACCCTATCTCCTCTGGCTATTTTCTAACTATCCTTTTGTACTTCCTAATCCCCTCACCTCCTCACCCATTCCCCCATATTTCCCTCCCATCTGGCAACCATCAAAACGCTGCATACCCATGATTCTGTGTCTGTTCTTGTTTGTTAAGTCGGTTTTTAAGATTCCATTGTTGATAGATATGTATTTTTGCCATTTTATTCATAGTTTTGATCTTCCTTTTCTTAAATAAGTCCCATTAACAATTTCATATAATACTTGGTGATGATGAACTCCTTTAATTTTTTTCTTTTCGGGGAAGCTCTTTATCTGCCATTTGATTCTAAATGATAGCTTACTCTTGGGAAGAGTAATCATGGCTGTAGGTCCCTGTTTTTCATGACTTTGAATATTTCTTGCCAGTCCCTTCTATCCTTCAAAATTTCTTTGGAGAAATCAGCTGATAGTCTTATGGGAACTCCCCAGTAGGTAACTTTAGCTTTTCTCTTGCTGCTTTTAAGATTTTCTCTTTAACTTTTGGCATTTTAATTATGTGTCTTGAGTGGGCCTTTTTGCATCTATCTTGTTTGGGACTCTGTGCTTCCTGGACTTGCATGTCTATATCCTTCACCAAATTAGGGAAGTTTTCTTTCATTATTTTTTCCAACAGATTTACAATTTCTTGCATTTTTTTCTCCTGGCACCCCTATGATGAGAATATTGGACCTCTTGAAGTTGTCCCACAGACTGCTTATAAAACTCATTTTTTTATTCCTTTTTCTTTTCCTTTCATTCCTTATGTTTCTAATCATTGATTTGATTCTCAGCTTCATCCACTCTAATGTTTTTCCTCTACAAATTGTTTTTTGTTTTTGTTTTTTAATTTTAATTAGTGTAGCCTTCATTTCTGACTGGATAGTTTTTATGTTGCTGAGGTCCTTACTAAGTTCCTTGAGCATCCTTATAACCAGTATTTTGGACTCTCCATTTGATAGGTTGCTTATCTCAGTTTTCTTTAGCTCTTTCTCTGGAGTTCTGATCCATTCTTTCATTTGGGCCATATTTCTTTGTCTCCACATTTTAGCAGCATCTCCCCTTTGTTTCTACGTATTAAGTAGAGCTGCTTTAACTCCGTATCTTGGTAGGTATTCTATAAAGTCCAGTGGCACAGCCTCCCCTATCAACCAAGCTGGATGCTCAAGGTGCGCCCTTTGTGTGGGCTGAACACATGCTTCTCTTGTAGTTGACCTTTGATTGCTGTTGGCAGGTCAATGGGAGGGATTCACCCATGCCAGTCAGCTGCAAGCAAGGATTGGCTTGTGACCGCTCACCACAAACCTCTGCCCTCAGTGGAGGATCAGCTGTGCAGGGGCAGGATGGTGATGCTCCAGTGTGGTCTGTAGCTGTCCACTGGATGCACTGGCCCTCGAGTTTCCCCAGATGGTGCAGGCCAAGGTCAGTCCCCACTTGTGTTTTGCCGTGGGCACCCTGCCTGCACTATAAAGTGATCTGAGATGCTGCTACTTGTGCTAGGCTTGGTGGTTCCCAGGCGAAGCCAAACTGTGAATCTAAGCTGGGTGCTTTAGTGCCAGGCCTGGGGCAGGCTAGGGCCAGTCATTGCTTGTTTCAGAGGATTTAGGAAGTTGTGCAGCATGAGCAGAAGTCAGCCATTCATAGGAAAAAGCAGCTTGGGTGGGCCTGTATGTTGGGTGGGCAGAGTCTCAGGGGATCTCCATGGCACAGCCAAGTGTTAACCAAGTTAATGGAGTCTCAGATATGGCACCAGCTTGTGGGCTTTGTGGCTCAATCTGGATGGATGTGGTTTGTTAATTCATAGTTGTCAGACTTCCATTCCGCTCAATTTTTTTTTTTCAATAGTTTTTTTTTTTTTTTTTAAGATTTTGTTTATTATTTTTAGAGGGAGAGGAGAAGGGAGAGAGACATCAATGTATGGTTGCCTTTCACCTGCCTCCAGCTACAGACCTGGCTGGAGACCTGGCTTGCAGCCTGGTTATGTGCCCTGCCTGGGAATCGAACCAGTGACCTTTGGGTTCATAGGCTGGCACCTTATCCAGTATGCCACCAGCCAGGCAGGGCTAAGCTCAATTTCTGATGGTTCTGAATGATGGTTCTATATTTTAGTTACAATATTGATGTGGTTGTACAAAGAGGTGAGCCAGTAATATTGATGTGGTTATATGAAAAGGTGAGTCATGTCTGCCTACCCTGCCATCTTGACTGAAAGTCCTAAGAATGTACCTTTTGTTTTCACGTCCACTGGAGAAATGGCATTCAGCCTGTGAATGCTTACAAAAATATGTGAAAGCAGAAAAATTTCTAGTGTGCAAAATTAGTACCACAAAGTAAACAAGCAGTCATGTAATGTGTATGTGTTTATGATTGAGATTGCAAGCAGCATTTTTGTTCTGATGAGAAATTTTGAAATTTTGAAATTAGTTATTAGGAGACCTTAAGAGAATTTTTTTCAACTGAACTTGGTTAATTTGTTCTAAAAAATAGATACAATAGTCACAGTTTGAACTAGGCCTATCTCTTCCTGACTTTTTAGAAAGATAACTGAAAGCCAGTTAAGTTTGGGTCAGTGGTTTTTTCATGAAAATATTCCTTAAATAAAGAAGTCAGAGGTAGTTTCTCTTTGACAGGAACATTCCCATTGTATTCTTGTAGATGATGTATATATTTCTTACTTTCTTAAAGAGTTGAGATTGGGATTTGGGAGGGGTCTACAAAAGAACTTGCCCCACATAATATGTGTGCATGTTTAGGATATGTCCTCTGCTAATTGTATTATTAAATGGTTGTACTACTGATGTTTATTCTTGTCGGAAAATGTGACTCAATTTGTGTAGGCTTGTACAATTAATTAGAGTTTAGACTATGTTAAATTCAGGATGTAAGTGAACTTCTGTGACTGTAAGAGCTTTGTTGTAAAATTTGTAATGAAACACAATAATGAGGCCTCCTAACCAAAAGTAGCAAGTCTTCGAACTAAGTAAGATTGAGGCAAATAAGAATTTACTTGGTTGTGTATAGTTAGTACCTGTTCATTTGCCAAGGTATATCCTTTTGGGTTTTTTTTTTTTAATTTTATTTACTTATTCTTTTAAAGATTTTTATTATTCTTAGAGAGAGGGGATGGGAGGGAGGAAGAGAGGGAGAGAAACACCAAAGTGTGGTTACCTTTCACCTGCCTCCAGCTACGGACCTGGCTGGAGACCTGGCTTGCAACCTGGTTATGTGCCCTGGCTGGGGAATTGAACCAATGACCTTTGGGTTCACAGGCTGGCACCTATCCACTGAGGTATCAGCCAGGGCTTATCGTTTTGGTTTTTGTAGTTTTTCATTTGAAAGTTGAAGCTATGTTTTTGGTTTTTATGTAAAACTTGTTTATTTCCATTACTTTTTCTCAATTACTTATTGAGAAACTAATTTTGAAGTACTCAATTTTCTCTTTTTTTCCTTGTTACTGCTTAAGAGCTCAGACTGAAATTCTCATCAAGTCACAAGAAAATCGATTCCAGTTAAAAGTCTGCTTGTAGATTACCCCAGAGAAACGTGGCTTGCGTGCCCTCCATAGGTCCTTGTTTACCTGCCGCAAAACCTTTGCTCTGCAGCTGCCTCTTGTCTACATGAGATTTGTGTTTAGTTGTTCAATACCTTTCATAAGATGATTCACAGTATCTAAACAGTTCTTTATTAGATTACGTGTTTCATGTTAATAGCTGTATTGTTGCCTAAATAGTGGATTTGTTAAACACACTGCATGGGTGTCTTTCATCTGTTCCCTGCTCTAGTTTAGGTCCAGGCTTGGGTCTTCCAGACCAAAGCACTTTCTCTGTTGCCTTCCTGATAACGACACAAAAGTTTTGCCATTAAAAACAGTGACAAATCAACACCAGGGAGACAGACAGCCCAATTAAAAAATGGGCAAAGGACCTGAACAGACAACTCACTGAGGAAGAGATACAAAGGGCCCAGAGGCATATGAAAGAATGCTCAACATTGCTAGTCATCAGAGAGATGCAAATTAAAACTGCATTAAGATACCACCTCACACCTGTCAGAATGGCAGTCATCAGCAATCAACAAACAAGTGTTGGCGAGGATGCGGGGCAAAGGGAACCCTCATATACTGTTGGTGGGAATGCAGGCTGGTGCAGCCACTGTGGAAAACAGTATGGGGTTTCCTGAAAAAACTAAAAATGGAACTGCCTTTTGATCTAGCAATTCCACTACTTGGACTATACCCAAAGAATCCTGAAACACCAATTCATAAGAACCTATGCACACCTATGTTCATAGTGGCACTATTTACAATAGCCAAGTGCTGGAAACAGCCTAAGTGCCCATCAGTGGATGATTGGATCAAAAAACTTTGGTCCATTTACACGATGGAATTCTATATAGCAGAAAGAAAGAAGGAACTTGTACCCTTTGCAACAACATGGATGGAACTGGAGAGTATTATGCTTAGTGAAATAAGCCAGTCAGTGAAGGACAAATATCATATGATCTCACCCATTATGGGACAATCATGAGCAAAACTAACAACAAGCAAAACAGAACCAAGTATATGAATACAAGGAATAGGCCTTCAGTG
>PVIW01004145.1:27158-142287 GCA_004026585.1 Noctilio leporinus | reverse complement strand
AGAGATATCATTTGTCAGATTGCTTATGCCTGTATAGAAGGAGATATGATAGTTTGTGCAGCTTATGCTCATGAACTTCCCAAGTACGGTGTGAAGGTTGGCCTGACAAATTACGCTGCAGCCTATTGCACTGGCCTGCTGCTGGCCCGCAGGCTCCTCAATAGGTTTGGCATGGACAAGATCTATGAAGGCCAAGTGGAGGTGACTGGAGATGAGTACAATGTGGAAAGCATTGATGGTCAGCCTGGTGCCTTCACCTGCTATTTGGATGCACGGCTTGCCAGAACTACTACTGGAAATAAAGTTTTTGGAGCCTTGAAGGGAGCTGTGGATGGAGGCTTGTCTATCCCTCACAGTACCAAACAATTCCCTGGTTATGATTCAGAAAGCAAGGAATTCAATGCAGAAGTACATCAGAAACACATCATGGGTCAGAACGTTGCAGATTATATGCGTTATCTGATGGAAGAAGATGAAGATGCTTACAAGAAACAATTCTCTCAATACATAAAGAACAATGTAACTCCAGACATGATGGAGGATATGTATAAGAAAGCACACGCTGCTATACGAGAGAATCCAGTCTATGAGAAGAAACCTAAGAAAGAAGTTAAGAAGAAGAGGTGGAATCGTCCAAAAATGTCTCTTGCCCAGAAGAAAGATCGGGTAGCTCAGAAAAAAGCAAGCTTCCTCAGAGCTCAGGAACGGGCTGCTGAGAGCTAATAAACCAAACTACAATTTTCTATGAAGATTTTTCTGAGAAAAACAATAAACTTGATAATTATTAAAAAAAAAAAAAAAGAAGAAGAAGAAGAAGAGACAGCCTACTAAATTGGAGAACATAGTCACCAATGAAACATCTGATAAGGGATTAATATACAAAATTTATAAAGAACTATTACTGCTCAACATCAAAAAAGCAAGCAATCCCAATAAAGAATGGGTGGAGGGTCTGAATAAACACTTCTCCAAAGAGAATATACAGATGGCCAATAGACATATGAAATGCAAATTAAAACCACGATGAGATATCACCTCATACCTGTTGGAATGGTTATCATCAATAAATCCACAACTGGCAAGTGGTGAGGATGCGGTGTAAAGAGAACCCTAATGCACTGTTGATAGGAATCCAGATTAGTGCAATCATTATGGAAAACAGTATGGAGTTTCCTCAAAAGATTAAAAATGGACCTGCCTTACAACCCAGTGATTCACTTCTGGGGATTTATTTGAAGAAGCCCAAAATGCTAAGTTGAAAGAATACTGTATACACCCCCCTATAATCATTGCAGCTTTATTTACAATAGCCAAGCAATGGAAGCAACCCAGTGCCAACTAATAGATGGGTGGATGAAAAAGCTTTGATACACATATAGAATAGAATATTACTTGGCCATAAAAAGTATGAACTCTTACTATTTGTGACAGCATGGATGGACTTAGAGGGTATTAATAGTGAGTCAAATAAGTCAGTCAGGGGAAGACAAATACCATATGATTTCACTTATATATGGAATATAAAGAAAATTATTGAACAAAAACAGCCCTGGCTGGTGGCTCAGTGGATAGGCCAAAGGTCACTGGTTCAATTCCCCAGCCAGGGCACATAACCAGGTTGCAAACCAGGTCTCCAGCCAGGTCCATAGCTGGAGGCAGGTGAAAGGCAACCCTACATTGATGTTTCTCTTCCTCCCTGCCTCTCTCCCTTCCCCTCTCTCTGAAAATAATAAATAAAAAATCTTTTTAAAAAATTAATGAGCAAACAAACTTATAACAGACTTATAGATATAGTGGGAGAACTGGCGGTTGCCAGACGTGAAGAGAGGTTGGAGAAATGGGTGAAAGAGATGAAGGGACTAAGAAGCACAAATTGGTAGCTGCAAAATAGCCATAGGGAAGTAAGTAAAGCATAGGAAATATAGTCAATAATACTGTGATAACTACGTTTGGTGGCAGGCCAGGTACTGGAAATATCAACAGGAACACTATGCAAAGTATATGATTGTCTTAACTACTAAGCTGTACACCTAAAACCAGTACATAATAGAGAGGGGGGAGGGATGGGAGATAGATGATGCAAGTACTATAAAGTCTTCATAATTCATGTATCTAGAGGATGACTATGTAGGCGTTAATTATACTATTCTCTCTACTTTTGAATATGCTTGAAAATATTCACAAAAGTTTTTGAATAGCAAGTTGCAGAAAACATTCCATTTTTATAAAATTCAAAACTAGTGTGGTGGGCTCTGTGATGCCCTGCTTAGGTTAATCCCATCTCAGGGTCTACTTCCCTGGGAATGCTATTTGTGACAGTTTAATGGGTAGAATTACATCCCCCTAAAATTCATGTTGAGGTCCTAACTTTCAGTACTGCAGAGTGTGATCTTACTTAGAGACAAAGTCTCTAAGAATGTAATCAAGTTAAAGTGGGGTCATTAGGATGGGCCCTATGATTGGTATCCTTATAAATAGGGGAAATTTGGGCACAGAAACAGATATGCTGAGAGGAAGATGATACCAATAGACACAGGTAGAAGATGGCCAACTACAAGCCAAGGAGCAAGACCTGGAACAGCTCATTCCCTCCCAGTCCTCAAAGTAGCTAACCCTGCCAACACCTTGATCTTAGGCTTCTAACCCTCAGAACTGTGAAACAATACATTTCTATTGTTTAAGGCACCCAGTTTGTGGTACTTTGTTTTAACAGTCCTAGCAAACTATTACAGACAGCAAGTATAACTAAACACTTTTGTCCAGGGATGCATGTATATGTAGCAAAGCTATCAAGAAAAGCAAGAGAATAAGAAGCACATTCTTTTATGCAAGAGACAGGGAGTGCCGTAATATGGGGGAACCACCTGGAGCTTCATGATCTGCCTTTTGAGATGGTGGTGGCTTCATGAACACTGATTTTATTATTATGCTTTAAAATGTATTTGTATTACTTATTCTTATGTTTATATGAAATATTTTATAACTTTTTAAAAAGTCATGTAGCCTGACCAGTGTGATTTAGTTGGCTGGGCATCATCCTGTGAAGCAAACAGAAATCTATTTCCCTTTATAGGAATCAAAAGAGAGATTCTTCTTTTTTTTTTTTTTTCCTGCCCACTGTCTCTGCTGTGGACATGAGCATGACCTGCTACTTCCTAGCATGCAATATTGTTCTGTGTCCATTGTAGTAAGGTTTTTTTTTGTGTTTTTTTTTTTGCTTTGTTTAATTTTTTAAAGATTTTATTTATTATTTTTAGAGAGGGGGGAAGAGAGAGAGGCAGAGAGAGAGGGGAGACATCACCTGCCTCCAGCTACAGAACTGGCTGGAGACCTGGCTTGCAACCTAGTTATGTGCCCTGTCTGGGAATCAAACCAGTGACCTTCAGGTTTGCAGGCCAAGAGATATTCCTTTTTTAAGTATGTTTTATTGATTATGCTGTTACAGTTTTCCCAATTTTCCCCCTTGGCCCCCCTCCACCTGGCACCCTCCCTTCCCTCTAGCAATCCCCTTCTTAGTTTATATCCATGGTCATTCATGTAAGTTCTTTGGCTTTTCTATTTCCTATACTATTCTTAACATCCCCCTGTCTGTTTTGTTCTTACCAATAATGCTTCTTAACCCCTGCACCATTACCCCCATTCTTCCCGTTACTCCTCCTAACTGATAACCTTCTGACTCCATACCTATGATTGTGTTCCTGTTCTGGTTGTTTGCTTTGGGTTCTTTTTTTTTTTTTTCTTTTTTTAGATTCAGTTGTTGATACTTGTGAATTTTTTGCCTTTTTTTTTTTAAGATTTTATTCGTTTATTTTTAGAAAGAGGGGAAGGGAGGGAAAAAGAGGAGAGAAACATCAGTGTGTGGTTGCCTCTTGCCCTAACTGGGGGCCTGGCCTGCAACCCAGATATGCTCTAACTGGGAATGAAACTGGTGACCCTTTAGTTCGAAGGTCAGTGCTCAATCCATTGAGCCACACAAGCCAGAGCTATCTGTTGCCTTTTTATTTATTTATTTATTTATTATTATTATTTTTAATTTTATTGTTGTTGTATTACATCCATCCTCCTTTTTAATGTTCATGGTTTTGATTTTCTTTTTCTGAAATAAGTCCCTTTAACATTTCATTTAATAATGACTTGGTAATGATGAACTCCTTTAGCTTTACCTTGTATGGGAAGCATTTTATCTGCCCTTCCATGCTAATAGATAGCTTTGCTGAAGTAATCTGTGCTGAACTAGTCTGTCCTTGTTTTTTATGACTTTGAATACTTCTTGCCAGTCCCTTCTTGCCTGCAAAGTTCCTTTTGAGAAGTCATCTGATAATCTAATGATAATTTCTTTGCAGATAACTCTCTTCTCTTATGCTTTTAAAATTCTCTCTTTATCTTTAACCCTTGGTATTTTAATTGTGATGTCTTTTGGTGTTGCCCTCTTTGGGTCCATCTTGTTTGGGACTTTCTGTGTTTCCTGGACTAGTAAGTCTATTTCCTTTGACAAATTAGGGAAGTTTTCTTTCATTATTTTTTTAAAAGATTTTATTCATTATTTTTAAAGAGAGTGGAAAGGAGAGAGGAAGAAAGGGAGAGAAACATCAATGTGTGGTTGCCTTTCACTTGCCTCCAGCTGGGGACCTGGCTGGAGACCTGGCTTGCAACCTGAGTATGTGCCCTGACTGAGAATCAAACCAGTGACCCTTGGGTTTGTGGGCTGGAGCTCAATCCACTGAGCTACACCAGCCAGGGCCATCTTTCATTATTTTTTGAAATAAGTTTTCAATTTCTTGGTCTTCCTCCTCTCCTTCTGGCACCCCTATGATTTGAATGTTGGTACATTTAAGATTGTTCCAGCTCTGTCTGGTGTGGTTCAGTGGATTGAGTGCCGGCCTATGAACCAAAGGGCCACCAGTTCAATTCCAAGTCAAGGCACATGCCTGGGTTGCAGGCCAGGTCCCAGTTGGGGTGTGTGCAAGAGGCAACTGATTGATGTATCTCTCACACATTGATGTTTCTCTCTCTCTCTTTCTCTCTCCTTTCCCCTCTCTAAAAAAATAAAATCTTTAAAAATAAATAAATAAATAATGTTGTCCCAAGTGTTCCTAAGCCTATTCTCATTTTAATAAATTCTTCTTTCTGTTCTGGTTGAATGTTTATTTCTTCCTTATATTTCAAGTCTTTGATTTGAGCTCTGGCTTCCTTCTCTTCACTGTTGGTTTCCTGTGGATTTTTCTTTATTTCACTTATTGTGAAATAAATGTGTAACCTTCATTTCTTCTTTTATGTTGTTACTGTACTCAGCGAGTTCTCTGAGCATCCTGATCACCAGTGTTTTCGAACTCTGCATCTGAAAGATGGGCTGTCTTCTTTTCATCTAGTTTTTTTTCCTGGAGTTTTGTTCTGTTCTTTCTTCTGGGCCGTATTTCTTTGTCTCCTCAATTTAGCAGCCTCCCTGTGTTTGTTTGTATGTGTTAGATAGAGCTGCTTTGACCCCATGTCTCAGGGTACCTGTTAAGTTGTGTGGAGTAGAGTCTTACATATTCACCAGGGTAGTGACCCGATTCATTGCTTTGTGGCTTTGTGAGTGGGGAGGGTTCAGGGAGGGGACAGTGCCACTGCCTAGCTTCTGGAGGCTTTCCCAGCACTCATTCCATTTCCAGCCATTTCACTCCTTCCTCACTTGTACCTGGCACCCTTCCAGCTGCTCTGGTGGTGAAACCCAGAGTGGGTGGCTATGCATATGTTGTAGGTCAGTATGGGCTCTTTAAGCAGCAAAAATCCAGCAATTTCTTCTGCTGCCCAAACCACCACTGATTTTTATAGCCACAGGTAATGGGGTGTCTCCTCAGTGCTGGAACCCTGGGCTGTGCAGTTTGGCCTGGAGTTAGGATCGCTTGATCCCAAGGTATCCCTCCCAATTTTTATCCACCACATGTGAATGTGGGACCATCCCTTCCTCCACCATGGCTGCCTCTTTGCACCATACCTTGTCTGCTGGCCCCTGGCTCCACCCCTCCTGCTTGCCTGGATAATGTGGCCTTTTTAAATCCTTGGTTGTTGTACTTCCATACAGCTAGATTTTTCAACAGTTCTGGGTGTTATTTGTTTTGAGATCTTGCTGTAATTCTTTTTATGGTTACGTGAGGAGGCAGAGTGTGTCTACCTACGCCTCCATCTTGACCAGAAGTCAGAGATTTTCTTTGGTAATATTCACTTCTGGTCTTTCTGGGCCTCTTTCATGGCCAGCATATTCTGATAGAAGAGGGGGGAAATCCCTACTTTTATTATTTTTTCCTACCTTCATTTTTTTTAAATTTTATTGTTGTTGTATTACATCCATCCCCTTTTTGCTCCCCTCTGCCTCCCTCCCCACCCACCCATTCCCCCCAAAGTCAATCCCACCTGTTGTCCATGTCCATGGTTCCTTTATACTAGGTCCTACCTTCATTTTTAATGCCCCAGGAAACATGTTGCTCCTATGACTTCAACTTTACATCAGTTGGAATGACTCACTTACATAGTTTTGAGAATGAATTCAGCAGATTTTTTAAAATTCCAACGTTGACTTCAGTAGAAAATAATGTGCTTGGCCTATTCTACATCTTACTGGAAAGTAGGATTAATGTTTACCTCAGAACAGTAATGTGAGGCTTCATGTTTCAGTGGAGGTTTTTGATGAGAGGTGTTTCAGAAATCCAACCTGTTTGGGCTGCAACTGAGATTGACTATTTTCTTGTTTAGCTAAACAGGAACTCTATTTTGTTCGTCCTTTAATACCGTCCTGGTGCCTGGTACTCCCCCAGAGGCCAGTAGTCCTGGCTTTCTCACCTTTTGAGGATGTTTATTAGAGCTCTTGAAGTCATTGCCAGGTGGGTCACTGTCCCAGTCCCTATGTGGTGTTGCCCACTGCAGGGTATGCCATCCTTGCTGCTCAGATGAGTCCTTCCCCACTCTCCGTACACAGAAGGATTGCTTAGGGCTGAGCAGCTTCAAAAAGGCAATTAGCATAAAGTAGGAAAGCTGTCCAGTTTCAGAACCTGGCAACAAAAGAGACTATAACTCAAATTACACATCTAAATGTTGGGGTTAGGGAAACAATGAAAAGGAACAATTGCTTAGTGGATATTTAAAACTGTTTTCCTAAAGCAGCAATCATCTCTCTCTCTCTCTCTCTTTTTTTTAACCCGAAGTAAAGAACATGTTGAAGCTCTTCTCAGAAAACAGGTGGGATGGCGGAGATTTATTTATGACTTACTGGAAACACAAAGAGAAGCTTTTATTGTTGATAGCTAGGCTGGTCGGACGCCAGGAGACATCCCAAAGGAGTTGTGCTGCCAAGCACTGACACACAAAGAGCTGACCTAGTCTTTTTTCATGCTTACTGCTTGCTCAGAAATTATATCAGAGGATGGTATTGAAAGATCTAGTATGGTTTAAAACAATTATAGAGACTTCAGAGAAATCCTAATTCTAAGGAACCTTTTTTTTCTTTTCAGATTTTATTTATTTATTTTTAGAGGGAGGAAAGGAAGGTGAAAGAGAGGGAGAGAAACATAAATCAGTTGCCTCTCACACACCCCCAACCCAGGACGGACCAGCAACCCATTGTGTCCTGACAGGGAATTGAACTGGCGATTGAGTACAGGCTGGCACTCAATCCATTGAGCCACATCAGCCAGGGCTAAGGAACCAGTTCAAAGGAGATAGAGAAGCAGTATATTCATTAGCTTTGTATGGAACTACTAATCAGCTCATGTATGGAAATTGCCCTGAAACAGTTCCATGGCTAGCCGTTCAGTATCAGCAACCACTCTGTTTCTTTGAAACTGCAAATTTAAATTCAAATTTCACTAAATGGCTCTAGAGAACAACGGGGGGGGGGGGGGAGCGGGGAATGTATAACGGAGCACATCGTTATAACCAATATTTTTAGGCTTGGAAATATTTTTGAAATTCTGATTTGAAATAAGAGGGAGAAAGGAACCCAGTGTGCCTCCTGGGAAGGTTTGAGAGGAAGGGAGAGAGAAAGATGGATGGGAAATAGTAATCTAAAGTGCAGAATAATGCACAGATTTTCTTTGCCTCAACAGAATCATAAAATGTCGGGGCTGAAAGAAATTTAGAGACAATATCCCTGTCCCTCACTGTCATCTTACTGATGAGAAAACTTGGACGAGAAAAGTTCAGTGATCATTTCAAAAGACACAGAGCCAGGTGGTTGGCAGAACGAAGGTGGAAGCCAGGTGTGCTCACTCTTCTTACACCCCTAGCCTCCAACTGCACATGATCCCACCTTGCCTACAGCTATGGCCTCTCATCCATCACCTTAAGAGGTCCTGGACAGAGGGAACATCAGCACGTGGGATTTTGATTAATTGCAATTGCCTTCTAGTCTCTGTGTTTTATATCTTCATATCCTAAAGTAAATAAAATTTAGTTTTTCAACCAGCTCTTGCATTTTAATATTTCATTTGGAAAATATGGCACTTAAATGTATAAGAAGAGGAAAAACCCCAAAGAATTTTTTTACCAAGCAATTCATATTCTATGATCTTTTATGGTGATATGGATCCTGCACATTTCCCATGACTATCTATGCAGCAGCAGCTGCTACAGTCTCCTATCCCTTCTCCACAACAATAATTTATTCTCTCCATAGTAATCTGAATCCCAAGGATTTTACCAGGATACTTCCAGGGGCTACATGGATTCACACTTAGGCTCTTCCTGATAAGCTGATTGAAGCCATTTAGTTTGTAGAGTATTGAGGGAGGGACATAACATGGTAATTGTTATAATATAAAATATAATAATAGTGTGTGCCTAGAGCTCCGCCTTGGGTCTTTAATTATCTTCTCATCTTTATTATTGTCTTGTACTTTACTAGACATACTGTCGCCTCAGCTACCAACAGCCAATTTATTTTTGTTTCTTTGAGGTATATACAAGCAAACAGAAAACTACACAAATGGAGACTCTTTCATATGGATTCTTACCAAATGACTGGTACTTGGTACCCAGAATGCTTTAGGCACCTGAGTTCCATCTTGTCATTTAATGTTCATCCCTTGTTTCCTTAGGAAGTGAGGGAGATAATCCTCTTGACTTTCTCACTTGGGCCCCAAGACCCAAGTGAGGGAATAGATGAAAGTGATGATGAGATGATTTTCAAAATTTGGGAAGTAAAATTGTCCTGATAAACATTTAGAAATAATTATTATTTATAAAAACAAACCCTTTATGCCCAAACACAAGAGTTTCAGATTTAATTTTTTTTTTTTTCCTTTTTAGAGAGAGGAGAGGGGAGAGAGAAAGAGAGGGAGAGAAACATTGATGTGTCAGAGAAACATCTATTGGTTGCCTCTTGCATATATCCTGACCAGGGTCCATGACCTGACTGACTCAGGCATATGCCCGGACCAGAAATCAAACCAGCTACCTTTTACTTCGTGGGTTGATGCTCAATCAACTTAGTGACACTGGTCAGGGCCAGGTTCTTTATATTTTTTAAATTTTTATTTATTGATTTTTAGAGAGAGAGGGAAAGGGAGAGAGAAAAAGAGAGAGACATCAGTTTGTTGTTTCACTTATGCATTCATTGGTTGATTCTTGTATGCACCCT
The DNA here is from genome assembly GCA_004026585.1 of Noctilio leporinus. Classification (NCBI taxonomy): domain Eukaryota; kingdom Metazoa; phylum Chordata; class Mammalia; order Chiroptera; family Noctilionidae; genus Noctilio; species Noctilio leporinus. The sequence continues at coordinate 132,674 of PVIW01004145.1, read as the reverse complement.
GATCCAGGATCAAACCCCCAACCTTGGTGTATCTGGATGACACTCTACTCAACTGAGCTACCTGGACAACAGGGCTCAGATTCTTTTAGACATGTAATATATGTATATATACATATGTATGTATATGTATATACATACATAATATATGTGTGTATATATATAGTAAAAAATATATGTATAACATATATTACATGTCTAAAAGAATCTGAGAATATGAGAAACATTGAATCTGAGAAATATATATATATGAAACCTACTATGTCAGCGAAATATAATTTTTAGGCATCTACTCAGTGTTCAATGATATGCCAAGCAATATGGGAGGTAATGTACAGTCAGTCATAGCTAATGCTTATTGAGTTCTTACAATGTGCCAGGCATCTTCTGGGCACTGAACATGAATTGCTTCATGTAGCCATCCAGCCACCCTGTATGAGATAGATGTTTTTATTATCTCAATTTTAAATATTAGGAACTAAATCATGGAAAAACTTAGCCATTTGTCTAATGTCACATAGCCAGCTAGTTGAAGTCAGGATTTGAGCATAGTTTTATTCTAGAATTTATGATCTTAAAGAATATAAGTCATGGTTCCCATCCTCAAGAAATTTATAATCTAGCTGGGGAAACGTGACTAACACACATTAAAACAGTAATTAAGTGCTAAATTGAATACTATGACCTATGAATGCATCAGGAGTTCAGAGGATATAGGGAGGCATAGACCTGGCAGGCAGATTTCATGGAGCCCAATTTTGAATGGTGCCCGAGATGTGCATGGGGAAAGGACTGCCCCAGGCAAGGGAGTGGAAAAAAGTGCTAGAAGCTTGAGGTAGTAAAACCTGCGTAGGAGGATGAAGCAGCCAACCTGGCCACAGCTGGGTGGAGCTGATCGGAAGGGCTGGACCAGCTCTGAGGACCTTTAAGGCAAAGAAGAACTTAGGCTTAGTGCTTCAGCAAGAAGTCATTAAATGCCCTGGATCAATAAAGCAATATTAGGAAAGGGATGTGTTTGGCAGGACACAGAGGACCCATACATTGTATTAAAATTTTAGATAATGTAAAGCTTAGAAAAACATACTGTGCAATTACTCTAAATTGTTACCAATTCTTATTCCCAAGTTCACTGTTTATTCTGTTTGATATTTATGACTTATTTTTACATTTATTTTATACTAGCAGTTTCTACCAATTTTGCTTCCTTAATACTTTTTAAATGTATCTGTTTATCTATACTTCCTTTGCCATTACAGTGCTTTAGTTTGGCCACCATCCTAAGGGTGATGGGAGATGTCAGAGAAGCTTTCCTGGAAAAGATAACATTTTCCCAAAGTCCTGAATACTTAGCAACAGTTAGCCAAATTGGAGGGGGAAGAGAGGAAGAGGGATGGGAATGAGGAAGTGGGAAAAACAGGCAGTGAAGGATAGCTTAGTGGGCAGAATGAAGGGGAGAAAATGAATAAAATAACAGATACAGAATTTGGTGCTAGACCTGGGTTGCTGAAATAAGAAAAATTAAATGTGGCATTAACTGACTGAAAGGAGTCACTGCTGGGTGATAAGGGCCCAAAGCTTCCAAGCTGGAAGGCTGATAATCCTTTATTTTATTTTTTTTAATATAATTAATCTTTCTGTTTTTTTAAGATTTTATTTATTATTATTAGAGAGAGGGGAAGGGAGAGAAGGAGAGAGACATTAATGTATGGTTGCCTTTCGCTTGCCTCCAGCTATAGACCTGGCTGGAGACCTGCCTTGCAACCTGGTTATGTGCCCTGGGTGGGGAACCGAACCAGTGACCTTTGGGTTCCCAGACCGACGCTTTATCCACTGTGCCACCAGCCAGGACTGATGATCCTTTTTATATAATATGAAAATATTTGGTCAAAATGTCACCTCTTCTATGCTGGGAGATAGACCACTCCTGGTTTGGTGGGGAAGGAAAGCTTTTGAAGAGGTGGCATATGAAGTAGGCCTTGAACACACAAATTGGCCTTCTCAGTGAAGGGAACAATCTTCACAAGGGCACAGAGCCTGGTGGTGTAAATAACAAGGATCCTAAATGTCAAACTAAGCTCAGGAAAGATTAATCTGTTGTCAGGGTACAGGGAGCTAGGAAATAGACCTAAGTAGTAATCTAAATTTAAGGATAAGACCCATTAGGCATTTACCTGTACTTTGAGAGAAATGTTGAAGAATGAAGTAAATAAAATTTTTAAATTATCTTTCAGAACCCAGTGAGAAGTTAGTGCTAGATTTTTTTTTTTTTTTTAGATTTTATTTATTATTTTCAGAGAGAGGGGAAGGGAGAGAGGCAGAAAGGAAGAGAAACATCAATGTATGGTTGCCTTTCACCTGCCTCCAGCCACAGACCTGGCTAGAGACCTGGCTTGCAACCTGGTTACATGCCGTGGCTGGGGAATTGAACAAGTGACCTTTGAGTTCGCAGGCTGGTGCCTTATCCACTGTGCTACCAGGCAGGGCCAGTGCTAGATTTTTAAACAGCTTTATTGAAATATAATTTATATACCATGTAACTCACTTTTTGAAAGCATATAAGATTTAGTGTTGTTTTAGTATGTTCACAGACTTGTGAAATCATCATCACAATTTTATTTTATCCTCACCTGATGACACTTTTTTCATTGCTTCCAGAGAGAGAGAGAGAGGGAGAGAGGGGGGTGGTATCCAACCCACAACCTGGGTGTGTGCCTTGACAGGGAATCCAACCCATGACCCTTTGGTCTATAGGATGATACTGCAACCAACTGAGCCACACCGGCCAGGGCACAATTAATTTTAGAACATTTTCATTAACCTAAAAAAGAAACCCTATACCCTTTTCCATCCCCTCCCCGCCAACTCCTAGTGATTTAATGATGTACTTTTATCATTATGGAATTGACAGTTCTGGACATTTCGTATAAATGAAATTATACAGCACATGGTCTTTTGTGACCGGCTTTTTCCATACATGTTACATTTCAACTTAAAACTAGGATTTGATTAAATAACCAATGGTTAAGCTATATATTTTTCAAATATACTAGGAAGGAATAATATAACTACTTGGAAAATAGTCAGTGGGACAGGATGATATTGTAAGAATAAAGATCCTGGGCCAGGAATCAGCAGGTTTGAGTTCTAGTCTTTATTCTGCTTTTAACCAGGTATGTGATCTCAGGAAAGCAGCCTCTCTGGGCCCCACATTACCATTTGTACAATAAGCGGAATAGGTTTGGAATAGTGATCCTCAGCCTTTAATGTACAGTAGAATTTCCATGAAGCTTTTTGAAAAATATACTACCTAAGACCTTACCTGAGATATTTCAAAAGTTCCTAAGGTGAGTTTGTTGCTTATAAAAATTTTAGGGCTTACATGTTCTTTAGGTTTCCTTCTAGATCTGACATCCTATGAGGTAAATTTATTTACCAATGCATTTTGCCTAGAGCCTCACCTGTGGCCTTTTAAGTCGCTCTGTCAGTGTTTAGAGTGATTACATCAAATGGGAGGACTGTGGTGACATTCTGGATGCAACAGTTGCTGGAGGCACCGGCCCTGAGTGTCTGACTTGAACTCACTATGAGTCAGTAATAACTAAAAGCAATTTGCCTTCCCTAATGCTTTCCACTTACAGAAGACAGAAATAACAGAAAATAGGGAACAAACTTTATGAGTAAATAGCATATATATGACATATTGCTAAACACTGAAATCTTTGAGAGGGAGACGAAGGCTGAGAGGAAGACAAGACCAAGAGGGAGAGGGTGGAGAGAGAGAGAATACTTGACATTTTTTTTAGTCCACTTCCTCATGGACAGCTGGTCAAATTCCTAACTTGTGAGGCTGCTTGGATAGTAGTTTTGTAACAGAGTAACCCTTACTGAAAGCTTTGTTCAAGACAGAAGTGATACAGAACACCCTTTAGAGGAAGTATTCTGAAGTCATACAATATAAACCTTCTCCTTGAGTACCAGTAATTCATTGCTTCCATGTCTTATTTTCGCTCATCAGCTGTCAAACCCCTTCTTAAAACAGAGGAGGGGGAAGCTAAAATTACAAGCCTGGCCACTTAAGAAAAAATAGAGAAAGAAACCTCACAAATGGAAGTGAATGAACACTCACCGTTACCCAAATTAGCAGAGAGAGCTGCTTGCCTTCTTCAGTTTAGTTACAAAATTAATCTTTGCTGCATGTTTCTGTGCTTATTTTATACCCCGCTCCCCAAAGCCTTTCACTTGTTTCTTATCACTGCATGTAAAACAATTTTATTTCCTAAACCTTAAAATTATTTTTCTCTTGAGTGTACCTTATCTAATGATTTTCATGTCCTATTTCCCTCCATCCCACTCATCTTCATGCATAGTTTTCTGCCCCTAACTGTATTATATTTGATTATTTCTAAGATATATACTTTTCCACATTTTAACACCTCTGAAATCAGGAAGCATCTTACAACCAATGGTATCTAAAATTCAAGGAAACACAGTAAGTTCTTTCTGAGTGAGCAGTTTACCTCCTACCAGTTACTGAGTGATGTTCTCTCTTCCAACCATTTGGCTCCAATTCATAAATCTTATAAGAAGCCTTGCCTTATTTATGTGAAATCATTTGATATTAATATAATTCCATTATTTTGATATCTATGTTCATAAAAAGTAACATATAATCTATTTTATCATTTTAATAACTATTAATATTCTGTTATTTTAATGTATTATAATTTTATTAGCCAGTTCCTATTGACATTATAAATAATGCTCAGATAAACATACTTTATATACTTATTTATTTTCCTATGATACATTTCTCTGTTTTGAAAGTTTTTTTGAGATTTTATTTTTTATTTTTTGCTCTATTTAGAAAATTGATTATGCTGTTATATTTGTCCCAATTTCTTTTCCCTTTGCTCCCTTCCACCCAGCACTCCACTCCCTCCAGCAATCCCACCTCCCTTAGTTCATGTCCATGGGTTGTGCATGTAAGTTCTCTGGCTTTACACTTTCCTATGCTATTCTTAACATGTCCCTGTCTATTCTGCACCCACCATTCCCTGCTTCTTCCCCTTCCCTCTCTCAGCTGACACTCCTTCAAATGTTTCCCATATCTTTGGTTCTGTTCCTTCTTTGGTTGTCTGCTTAATTTTTGTTTTTATTTTAAGATCCTGTTGTTGATAGTTGTGAGTTTGTTGTGTTTTACTGTTCATAATTTTGATCCTCTTTTTCTTAAGTTGCTTTAATATTTCATATAGTAATGGCTTGGTGATGATGAACTCCTTTAGCTATACCTTGTCTAGGAAGCACTTTATCTGCCCTTTCATTCTGAATGATAGCTTTGCTTGATAGAGTAATCTTAGTTGGAGGTCTTTGTCTTTCATCACCTTGAATACGTCTTGCCAGGCTCTTCTTGCCTGCAAAGTTTTTGTGTTTTTTTTTTGAGAAATCAGCTGATAATCTTATAGGAACCCCTTTGTAGGTAACACTCTTTTTTTCTCTTACTGCTTTTAAGCTTCTCTCTTTATCTTTAACCTTTGGCATTTAAAAACATTTTTTATAAGATTTTATTCATTATTTTCAGAGAAAAGGGCAGGGAGGGAGGAAGAAAGGGAGAGAAGCATCAGTGTATGGGTGCCTTTCACCTGTCTCCATCTATGGACCTGGCTGGAGACCCGGCTTGCAACCTGACCTTTGGCATTTTAATTTTTTTTTTTTTTTTTTTTTTACCAATGTATGGTTGCATTTCACCTGCCTCCAGCCACAGACCTGACTGGAGGCCTGGTTTGCAACCTTGTTACGTGCCCTGGCTGGGGAATCGAATCTTCGACCTTTGGGTTCGCAGGCCGGTGCCTTAACCACTGTGCTACCAGCTAGGGCTTGGCATTTTAATTATGATGTACCTTGGTGTGATTCTCCTTGGGTCCAACTTGTTTGGGACTCTCTGTGCTTCCTGGACTTGTATGCCTATTTCCTTTGCTAAATTAGGGAAGTTTAAAAATAAAAATTAAAATAATAAATCAGTGAAGTTTTTCTTTATTATTTTTTCACACAAGTTTTTAATTTCGTTCTCTTCCTCTTCTCCTTTTGGCACCCCTATACTTCAGATATTGGCACATTTAAAGAGGTTCCTATGCCTCTCCTCTTTTCTTTTCAAAGATTTCATTTCACTATTTTTAGAAAGAGGGGAAGGGAGACAGGCAGAGAGGGAGAGAGACATCAATGTATGGTTGCGTTTCACCTGCCTCCAGCCACAGACCTGACTGGAGACCTAGTTTGCAACCTTGTTACGTGCCCTGGCTGGGGAATCGAACCTGCGACCTTTGGATTCGCAGGCCAGCACCTTATCCACTGTGCTACCAGCCAGGGCTTTTTTGTTTTTTTTTTTTAATTCTTGTTTCTTCTTTTGTACTGGTTGACTATTTATTTCTTCCTTATGTTCCAATTCATTGATTTGAACTCCAGTTTCCTTCCCTTCACTCTTGGTTTCATGTGGGTTTTTCTTCATTACACATAGCCTAGCCTTCACTTCTTCCTTTTTGTGTTTATTGTATTCAAGCATATCTGTCAAGTCTGTGATAATCTTAATTACCAGCGTTTTGAACTCTGAGTCTGTTAGGTTCGCTCTGTCTTTGTCACTCCCACTGGCACCTTGATCTACTCCCTCTTTTGGGCCATACTTCTCTGTCTCCTCAGCTTGACAATTTTCTGTGTTTACCTCTGCATCTTAGGTAGTTCTGTCACACTTGTTATGCTGTAAGGGGCCAAATCTTAGGAATTCGTCAGTGCAGAGCCACTGGTTGCACCACATTGTGGCACAGAATATGGGGGAGGGGTCTGAGAAGGAACAACGCCACTTGCCCGTTGAGACAGGCAGTTTCTTCCTCCGCCTCAACCTCCGCTGGTTTTCACAGTCAAAAGCAATATAATTGTATTTTCCCCAGCAGTCTGGCCCTTGTATCACTTCCCAGGTTTCAATATGTGACTGCAGCCCTGGCTGGTGGCTCAGTGGATGAGACGCCAGCCTGGGAACCCAAAGGCCACTGGTTTGATTCCCAGCCAGGGCCATTGTTATTTGATAGCAGAGCCCCGGACCTCCAGCCGGTGCAGCTGCACAGGGTGCCCCTATGAGACTGCTATCGCTTTGGGTGGCTCAGCTTCTGTTATGAGACCACTGGATTCTCAGTAAAGGGAAACATTTCTGGAAACATAGTCCTTGGGTAAGGAGAACTCCTTTCTCAAAGAAAGTTGCTTTCCTGGCCAAAGTGATTTATTGTCAAGTGTAGTGTAAACTGGGAAAATGCTAGTTAGTGACGAAGCTGATGAGCAGGCTAATTGTTCAGTGCTGGGTGTTTAAAGTCTGTGAACTAATCTCATGACAGTGCATGCCACCTCCCTTGTTTGGCCTGTGTTGTTTTGGTTTATTTTTAATCTTCCAAGTGAAAATATTGGACCACATGATCTCTAAGGTCATTTCCAGCTCTATCATTTTATTATCTAATTCTTATATAATATGATATGGTAAAGGTTTAAGAATTATTGATGGCATTTTATGGATGTGGAAACTGAGGGCAGCAGGACAAAGGATTTGCTTCAGACACATGAGCATAGTGTAGGGGCCTGAGTCCTTCCCAAGCTCTGTTTCATTAGCAATCAATATTTCTTGGCTCCTGGAAGACCTGCTGGTCTGCTTTGTTCCTCAGGCCTGCAGAAAAATACAAAGGTCAGAGTATTACATGAAAAATATTAGAGCACACTTATTCCACTCCCACAGTTTTCAAAGGTTTGAGTCTCGCAGTATTGAAAGTAAGAAAAATCAGTTGCGCTGAGACTGCCTGGGGTGGGGGGCATAGCAGGAGGCTGGTGGAGATGGGAGCCGCTGGGGACGCAGTTCAGTGTCTGTGGGCTAGGATAAGAGAAGAGGGGGCACTGATCCCAAAGGCATGATGACAAGGTCAGCCTCATCTCTTCGCTGTGTTCTTGGTAACAGTCAGTCTTGCTAGAAAGAGCAATCTGTCAAGGCTAATTAGACTAGAAGAACGTGAACAATGGGCACCCAGCTCTAAAATGACATCTCCGTTTATCAGGTGGAGGAGCTTGGGAGGGCTGTGTGCTTTGTGTGCTTGGAATTGGTTCCTTCAGACGTATCCTTGCTGGGCTCAAACTGCAAGACAACTCAAACTAGATTCTTATTTACTTCACCAGGAATCTTCAGGTTCCTGAGCTTTTTAACACATGCACAACCAGCAAAAGCAGAAGAGAACATGGCTGTGTTTCAAAGGTGAGGCTTTAATTGAAAATAGTTACCTCATGTAGTATGGACATTGTGCCGTGTGCATGCAACTGATATTTTAAAATTTGTTCATGTTTCTCTTTTATGTTTAATTATATTGGTGGTATCAATGTTTCTGTTATTGCTTATGTAATCCTTTTTATTAAAAGGCTTTTAATTGGGTTCTTGAAATTTCAGAGCAGCCTGAAATTTCAGTAAGGCCACAAATAAAACTCATTTTAAGATGAAAAAAATTATATTTTGGGCTTATAAATAGCCTGCCTGATTTGGAGATTTTTAGTTCTTGCATAAGAGGCGGGTTTCATAGGAAAAGGGTATATTTAAAAAATGGAATCAAATAAATATATTCCTTAAAATAAATAGATATCTGAATATAGGTTATTGAAGCTTAAAAACTCTGCATGTGCATAATCTAAAGACTCAAATAACAGAGACCTATCTGTTATCAGCAAATATTACACTGAAGACTAACGGTGTGTTAATTTAACATTGCCTCCATGTGGGGCACTTAGACATCTTAAAGGTGTGAGAAAAAAATAATTCTCTGAAGTGGGAGAGAAAGAATGGGAAAAGTAAACAAACACACAATTTATAAGTTTCAGTTGGCTTGATTTTGCTATTTTTTTCTATGTGTTATCTCATTTAATCCCCAAAGAACCCTGTGAAGTACGTTACTGTTATCTTCACTCCATAAATAAATGAAAGTAAGGCCCTGAGAAATTAGCCCAAGGATACAGAGAAATGCAGAGGCAGGCCTCAAAGTCAAATCATTTAGCTCCAAGCACTGCATTTTTGGTAGAATCAGGAGACATTACATTTAAAAAATCATCCAATTTATTATAATAATGCCAACTTGAGGACTCTCTTCTAATCTATTGATCTTTTATGGACCTGAATGAAGCAGTGGGTTTTAATTTGGTGTGTTTGTACTACCTACCTTTAATGCATGTTGGTCACCTTTTATTTTTAAACAGCATTGCTTGTTTCTTTTCTGTCCATTTTTTTTTTTCTTTTTCTTTTACACATACACATTTGAATAAATTACCCTGAATAAAGATAAAGAAAAATTCTGCCAATGCTATGTCCCTCACCTTGGACCCAGTCTTCTCTTCAGAGAAACCAATGATCAATTTGGGGTAAAACCAACTTGTTTTCCATGTGTGTTTGTATCATTTTTATGTGTGTATGACTTTTTTAAAAAAGATTTTATTCATTGGGGAAGGGGACAGAAGGGTGGAAAAAGGGGATGGATGTAATACAACAACAATAAAATTAAATTAAAAAAAAAAAAAGGATTTTATTCATTATTTTCAAAGAGAAGGGCAGGGAGGGAAGAAGAAAGGGAGAGAGACACCAATGTATGGTTGCCTTTCAATTGTCTCCATCTATGGACCTGGCTGGAGACCTGGCTTGCAACCTGGTTATGTGCCCTGACTGGGGAATCAAACCAGTGACCTTTGGGTTCACAGGCCAGAGCCAATCCACTGAGCCACCAGCCAGGGCCCATGCTGCACTTTTTATTCTGCAGCTTGCTTTTTATAAAAAAATTTAACTTACTGTGTCTTCTGGAGATATTTTCATGGCAGTATGTTTAAATCTAATTCACTGTTCTTAACTGTTACATGGCATTCTATGCACTGTTGCTTTTGCTGTTTTTCTCTTTACATTGCCTCTGCTCTTGAAATGCCTTAGTGACACAAGTCAGCATTTAACCATAGTTATTTTTTTTCAACCATAGTTATTTTTATGGGGTATACAGAGATGAGCATAGCTTTATGGCTCATTGGAGTGCTAATAAGTAGAGAAGGAAGGACATGTAAAAAGCACCTGCGCCAGCACTCTGAGCTGAGGTGAGAAGCCGAAGGCAGACACAGTGTTATCAGTAGATTTGTTAGTTCTCAGGTGCAAAATTTTAGCTTTTACTTTTTTTTTTAACCCACCTGTTCTCCAGCGATTTATTTATTATGTATAAGAAATAGTAACAACATACTTGACAGGCTGCTATGAGGATGAAATGAGAATGCAGAGGAAAAACCATCAAAACCATGTATACTGAGACATGGAAGTTATGAATTGTTTGCTTACCCTTCTCCTCTCTCTCTCTCTTTCTTCAGATACTTTGTTGTGAGATAATTCCTCAAAGAAGGGTAGTTTGTACATGGAGCTATGAATGCCACTATTAGATATTCCATATTAGATATTCTGGTGCAGGAATGTGCCTAAAAGCATGGTCTTTGGAGACTGACAAATCTCTGGGTTCAAGTCCTGATGTGACTATTTATTGGTTGTGTGGCTTGGGTAATGTTTTATTATATGTAAAATAAGGGTAGTGATAATAGTAAACTTAGACTGTAGAGTTGTGATGAGGTTTAAATGAGGTAATGTATATAAAGTTGGCTGCTGTCACTGTAGGTCAGAGAAGCTGCAGTATGCTCACTTCTGTTTTCTATCTATAAAGTATCATTATCCAGGTTCCTCAGATGTGACAATAAAGGCAGGCCTTATCTCAAAACCAAAGCAAAGCCATTCATTGTTTCTTTCATCCATAATTCCTTTTTCTTTTTTTTTTTCGTGAAGTAAGTATTTTCTGAGTGCCTACTGCATGTCTAATACCCTGTTGAGTACTGTGTGAAATGTAAAGGAAGTGCTGACAGGTGTTAAACTGAAGGGCCTGAATGTATGAGGTTAACACTGGAAAGAACTTTGTACCTGTCAAATGAAAGACATTCTGTAATATGCTCTCTGGGTAACAGATCACAACACAAACACGGGGTAGTATTATGGATATACATGCCCAGTGGCTATTTTATCAAAATTTTCTGTTAATTACTTTGAACACCTGCTTATCTAGCTTCAGAATTGTTTAAGAAGTTGGCCTGGGTCGCATCTGTAGAACTTGAGCCAGTAGATCATAGACTAACACAGGGCTGGTTTCCTGGCAAGGGGTTACCCTCACCTCCTCTTGAGAGAAAGGCAGCTTCTGCCCACCGGGCCTAAGGTTTGGCTGAGTAGAAATGTGCAGCCATTTGGTTATTCCAGACAAAACAGCTGATATTTAGCGAGTGGATTACAATCCCCAAGGAGTAGCAACTGTATTAAAGTGCCAAAGGATGCCACATAAAGGGACTGAAAGTACCTTTTGGGGGAGGAGGTGGTAAATTCCTAGGAAATAAACCTATAGTATTTCCAAAAATTCAGCCTCATCCATCTCAGTTCAGTAAGCTTCCTCTGATCCACAGAGGCCATTTCCCATTGTGTGTGTAAGCTCATTCCAGCAGGCCTAACTGGGCATGAAAGGCCACCTCAGCTGTCACACACAGAAGCCACATGTAGCTTTGGGTTTAAGAATCAGTCCAGGCAGCAGATGCTCTCAGTGTTTGGATAGTGGTATGCTTATTCCTGTTGTAACAACAAGCACCCTTTGTCTTAATTCCACACTTAAATCGAGGATAGACAATTCAGAATGCTTTAAAGGAGCTCTGTTAAATCATTCTTATAAGAAAAACAAATCACAATGTGAAAAGGTGGTATTTTTCAGAGAGCCCTTTTACTGTTGACGGGATTTCTTAGCGGCTATTAGGAATTCGCTCATTAAATCATACCTCTGTGAAGAAGAGATTCTTAAGTATAAGGAGCAGGACATGTAATTATTAGGTTAACTGGGATTCTACCACCTTTTCTGAAGGTGATCTTATTTTTAATTTTATCTGGTAAAGCGGTGCACCTTTCTGAAATTTTTGCCTTGAAACTCAGAAGAAAAACCTACAGCGTGTTAGAATTACATAGCTTGACCCTGCTTTTTACAGGCAAAGTTCAAGGCTCTGAAGATATGCTTTTCAAATCATTATTGGCAATGAATTCATTTTGACCTCCTGCAAGAGGTAAATGTACCTGGTGTATGACACTTGAGAGAGAGCCCATTTTCCAAGGAAGAGCAAAGAGAAGGTGGGCACCCCTCCCCCTTGGAGTCTCTGCTTTGCTTTGTCTGAGCCAATCTCTCTGAGGACTGCACTGCGAGGGAGGCTTAGAGCTGGGTCCCTGCGGATTAGTTTAGTAACACTTGGTTCAGCAGTCCTGGGGATGTGGGGAGATGTGTGCCTGCCTACACAATATTAATGTTATCAGCTGCCCTGTTCCTGTTTCCTCTCCCAAAGGACACTTTCATAATAGTGTAACACTTAGGAAGACACTCCTCTCCTTTACTTGAATTTCTTTGCAAATAACCACATGTCAGAGATATTCTAAATTAAACTTACAATGCCCCGGGAGTGAGATAGAATATTTAGCCTGTTAATAGCTGTAGACCAGCTCTGACAAAAGACTGCTCACATTTCCTGTATATCTGTTGAAATTTAGGATTAATATATAGGTGGTTCTTTCTGAGGTTATCCAAAACAGAGAACAGCCAAGTGCCATTGAACCTCAGGAGCCTCCACTACTCATTTACACATGAATTTTCCAGCCTGCTACCCACAGCTAATCCATAGGCATGGACACTTCTTTCTTGGCGATTCCACTGCACTCACCCTAGAACTAACCCCACTTCATTTTCTCCCATCCCCTTTGTCTATAACTAATGTAAATTCTTCCAGAATGACTTACATCTTCCTCCCCCATACTGATGTATAAGGACTTTTGCAAAACTCTTGGAAAATAAACATACTCCATGCCCTAAGACCAATCTCCTCCCCCTCTCCCTCCTTCTCCTCTTTCTCCCTCTGCTAGCAATGGCCCAATAAACCCTTCCTTTTAAAAAGACTTTCAGGCATTGGCTGGTAGCACAGTGGATAAGGCCCTGGACTGCAAGCCTAGGGGTCATTGGTTCAATTCCCAGCCAGAGCACATAACCAGGTTGCAAGTCTAGTCTATAGCTGGAGGCAGGTGAAAGGCAACCACACATTAAAGTCTCTCCTTCTCTGCCTCTCTCTAAAAAATAATAAATAAAATATTTTAATAAATAAGTAAAAATTTAAAAAAAAACAAAACTTTCAGCTGTGGAAGTTAAAAATTTTAGTTTAACACCCTGATTCACTTATCTAACTATACATCCATTCCTTTTTGTCCTCCAAACATTGATCTTGCCATGCTCATCTGTTTGTGTCCAGTTTGTGAAGACTACATATAGCCTAAGTGGTCAGGTACAGGACTTGGGACCCCAGCCTCTCTTCTTCAGGACCCTTAAAGCCTTCAGTTCCAGTTGGGTTCCCAATTATGGTGTTTCTGGTGCTACTGGATGAGAGAGAGAGCCCTATTTTGAACCAAGGCTTATAATTTATGCCTACAATTATGCCCTTATGGAAGGTAGGAATCTTATGTCAGAGAACAGGGAACTGATAAACAGCATGACTAGTTCAAATTGTTACCATCCAAAAAAGAGTGGGGTCTTGTCTTTCTCCAGCAATAAATCATGGGAGGTGCTGATAGAACAGAAAGTGTTTATTAAGCTTTTAGATGGAAGAGGCCAAAGCTTGATGCATTGAGGGAGTGCATACTGAAAGCAGATATGACTCCCAACCTGCTGCGGTAGCCACATTATCTTTTTAAAAGATTTTATTTATTCATTTTTGGAGAGATAGAGAGAGAGAGAAACATTTAGCATTGGGTGAGTCAGTTTCCTGGTTGATCTTTCAGGTTTCTCTTTTGGTGGGTTATCATTGACTGGCAAAAGTGCAATGGAGCGACATACTCTGACATACTCCGTATGTCTCAGTAGCATCTTAAATCTCCAGCCAGGATAGTCAAAAAGGACAGTCTTAAAGCTACTGCAGCCAGTGCAATTTTATGGACTTTCCCTTAACCTGATGGAGAATTTTCTTCAATGGAAAGTATTTCTAGCTCTGTGTTTTTATTGGTCGGGGAAGAAACAGTATGCAGCTATTCTGGCTTTGTGGCTGAATCTGGGACCCTGCCACTTTCTTTCAGGTAGCCGTCTGCAAAATGACTGTCCACTTATGGGTATTCACTTCCTTACTAGAGGGATAACAAAGAGGTACGATTTTTATACTTAATGCACTGAGTTTACGTGGGAGGGACAAGAAGGTTATTCGCACATCATCTGGGCAAACTGAAGGACAGAGCTCTGTAAGAGAAAGCATCAGCTTAATGAAGGATTATGCAGTATAAAGCTCTATGCAGTATAAAAATGGAGAAGCTGCATTTTGGCATCATTTTGCAGGTTACAATTGCCAGCAATCGCTCTGGCTCAAAAGCAAAAGCGCAAATCATCTTTCTGTGTGCTTCAGCCATAGGGGGAGAAAGGTGGTACCACAATTCTCTCCCAGTGGATGATGATGACGTGTCCTAAGCAGATGGTTGCAGAGGCTCCTGTCAAATGAGTGAAGAGAACAAGGAAGTGGGGAGAGAGGGAGGGACTCTAAAATGGCACTGTAACAGTCCTGGAATAAAAATGAGGGGCCATAGTGAGAAATCAGCACAATCACCTAGAAACTTAACCCCCTGACTGTTCCCCCCCCCATTTGCTTCTGTTAATCTCTTTCAATATTTTGTAAATAACTTAAAGCAAATAATTGAAAGAGAGCCTCTATCAGATTGTATTTTTCACTCTCCTTTGAGATCGTCCTAAATAACAATTACACCACCAAAATCAAATCCACCCTGTTTAATAAGCATTAGGAAACATTAAAAACAATCAAATCCTTTGAAACATTGTGTACCAAAACCATTATGGGCCTCTAGATTTCTCTTCTCAACACAAAGGCTGTTCTGGTTGTGCCGATGGCTTTCAGTTTTGTTTGGTGGAGCCGTGGCTTTCAGTTTTGTTTGGTGGAGCCCTTAGGTGCTGGGCCCAGAGCGCAATCGTGTTCGTGTAGAACGCCAGCCGGGCCTAAGCGTTTCCTGGCCCCGGAGCACGCTGCAGGCGTTGGGCCTCTGCTTTCACCAGCAGACGGCGCTGTTTTCCGCGCTCCTGCGGCCACCGCCCTGCTTACCACAAAGGTCACTTCCGTGGCAGCCCCACAAAGCTGCCCTTCGGAACGTCTTGCTGGTCTTGTTGGAGGTCGCTAGCGCTGCCTGCTAACATTTCTGAACCACTATGCCTTTGTGATTATTTTTAATACTTGAAAACTTGCTTGATGGGTCCTTTGCAAGAAACAGAAATCCTAACAGAAGTATTTGGGATTGCGTAATCACTGAATCTCTAAACAACTCAAATGAATTTCAACTTAGTAAAATAAAGATATCCTCTGACTTGAGAGCGAGAAGGCAATATATGTTGAAAATTAGAATGCTTAAAAAAAATTCTCCTTCCTGTTTATTCCAGACTACCCTTCGTAAAAAGCGGCTCACGAAAATTTAGCTGTGGCGCCATCTGCTGGACGCGCCGCGACATTGCACAGCCTCGCCCGGGAAGGAGAGATTACCTTGCAGGTGAGGCTCAGCCTTTGCCCAGGAAAAACTCAGGCACACTGGGTAGCGTTCACGTGCAGTCAGTTTACCAAAAATGAGACTAAACTGAACTCCTACAAGAAAATAGCCTCAGTTTAGAGGAGCCCTCGGGCGTAAATGAAGTGACATATGTCTTTCAGGTATCCTCTTAGGAAAACCTGGGGAGAAGAGGAGGCATAATTCATTTCATTAGACCCACATGTCTATCAGGTGCAAGGCTGAAAACCAAAACTGTATTTTTCATTACTGTACACAGAAAAGTATCAGGAACAGAAGACGCATGTAGTTGTTCTCCTGAATGGAACTAATTTTGCTGAATGAAAAGACTTTTAACAGTGAAGAGGGTGACAGAAACAAAAATTGGGAGTGGGGAGGTGTTAAAATGTGGCCTTGGCCGTGGTTTGTTATAAAGTCACTAACCCATTTTCCAAACTCTTAAGTCTATTCTGATCTACTTGAAGATTGTTTTTAGGAGACTTGAGACTCTTTCCACACAAAGGTCTAAACCCATCATGTTTGCAAACACATTTCTATACATCAACATAAACCTGCCCTCACCATTGTTGCAAACTTTTTAAAGGCCATAATCACAGAATTTCATAATACACGTAAGTCAGATCATTATGCTGTACACCTTAAACTTACACTGTGCTGTCAATTATATCTCAATAAAACTGGAAAGAAAGAAAGGAATCACTTTCCTCCTGTATGTAGTGACATATCCTCCTTGGGTTTGCAGCAGATATTCCCCATCTTATATGAATGTGCATGTTTCTGGGATCCTTTACTTTCACTGAATCCTCAGACCCCAAGGAGGATATCAGAAGAGCTCATGAGCAGCACTGTGGGCAGAATTTGCCTTACCCGTGCCCTGGGTCCTCTCTGTTGCTAGCTGTATGAGCTGAGAAGAGATGCTTGTTGGTTGGGCTAGGAGGAGGAACAGGATCCCCCATGTCCAAGCCAAACCCATTTTAAGCCACAATTACCTGGTTTTGATTCCAGCCGCCCTTGGTTAGGCATCATATGTCCCTCCACATTTCTCCATATAGCCACACAGACTGCGTGGCTGGTGAGGCCAGCAGCAAAACAAGATGTCTGAGACTCTGCTAAGAATTGAAAGGATGCCTATCATCTGTTCTTTGTATTGTCTTTTTGTTACCTAGGTTTAGCCTCCAAGGTGTACTAATATCAAATGTGTACCATCGAAAAAGTGAGAGACTTGTGACCCTTACCCAGAGGTGTGCAGCTCGATGCTAATGACCAGCTCTTAAAATATGGCCTTGGCTTTCAGTGTTAAAAAATAATAATAAATATATAAAGGTTATAATCAGAAAATGCTTGGGGAACTGGTAGAAATAAGAATTTTAGAGCAGAATTACAGTTGGCCCACCCATTTGGAAAGATTTGGTATTACTGATAGCAAACATTTGTAGTGGGAAATGTTATCAAACATGGTTCTGACCCTTTAGAACTTGATAATAACTTTCTAACAAAAGTAAGTTTTTGTGTTCTGGAATGAGCTTTTCTTGAAAGAGATGAAGTAACTTTACCAACAATGAAGCCTGTTGGAACCTCACTGGTTATATAGTCCTTAGGGTCCATGCCACACAATTTCCATATATCATCAACATTTACAAGGACATCCTTTGGCACTTCAATAACTAAGCCCTTATGAGTAAGACCTACTTATTCTATTGCCCCAGTGAATAGTGTCAGAGAAAATGTTAACCCTCCATGTGGGTGCTTGAAGAAGATAACTAAGAAAACAGGATGAGAAATAAAATAAAATTCTGTTGTGATCGTACATGGGTGGACTGTCAGAAAACTAGAACACTGAGTATATTTTCTATTTTAAATGAACAAAAAGTTATTGGGTACCAAATTGTGACCAGTATAGGAAATATTTGATAGTGAATGTCACATCTATCTCTCCTCTCTTCTATTAATGTATTTGTAGAAGAGAGTCTTTCATAGAAATAAGTAGCTTGATAGCAAATCAATATCAAGAGTGGTGGCGTGAAGTAGAGAGTTGTATGCCTCTCCAAGGAAGGTGCGTTCAGGGCCTCTGCCTGGGGATCAGAGGGGGAGCAGTGAAAGCCAGATACCGTGAGCACTCACAGTCTCTTTCTCTGGTGTAACACAAGACAGTCAGCAGAAGCTGAATGTTTTCTCTTCTGTGCTTCTCCTTATTTCACTTTGTTAGGAGGGTGATTCACTCTCAGAACAAGCCACATATACAAACTACCTGTCAATTTCTTCGCAGACATCCCAAGAGTATTCACTGAGCACTATTTCTGGTTAACCCAGTATAAAAAGACTACCCATTCCCCCCAGTAACTGAGGTTGGGGGTCAGATACTTTGTGTTTGGCAAATAGTGAGGGAAAATTTTTCCAGAGATGACCTCTCCCTTGACTTTTGGCCTGCTCTAAATTGGGCCTTTGTGAGAATATGACCATTCTCTCAAAAACATGAAATAGATGGAACTTGGTAGACATTGATATCTGGACCCTAGAGTTAGGTGTCTCTTATGGTCAAAATCCTGATTTCACCAAAAAAAAAAAAAAAAAAGAAAAAAAAAAAACTGCTTTAACAATGCCAAATTCAATTCACTTTTGTTCTTTCAGCATAGAGCAGTCTTCTTCTCTTCTCTCCCTGCAAAATGTAAAATATCAGGCTGATTTCTGCTCATCAGTAGGTCTTGGATTTTTGGCCACTTCTCTGGGATTTCTGTGACACCCCCTGGCAAAGGTAGGGTTCTCCTGCTGAGTTCATAACACCTCATGGTTCCCCATCATAGCTCTGTAATACCATATTGTCACTGTTTATCTGTCTGTCTCTTGTACTAGAATCTTATATCCTATGAAAATGGGGTCAAGGCTGTTATTATGTTCATTTCCTATCCTCAGTGCCTAGATCAAACAAGTGTTAGATAGGAATTCAACACACAAGATGAGAGGAGGATATTTCTGATGGAGGAATTGGCCTAAGTACATCCACAGGTAGAGTGTCCAGAAGCATGGGTGTGAGTCAGCCGAAGCCTGAAGAAGACTGACAGGATAAGACAGGAAAGTCTGGGGTGGTTATGAATATTGTGAATGTTAGTTTAAGGCAGTGATCACCAGAAGTTGAAATAGTTGTTCATGTGGACTTTTCTGGTATATTGTATATAAGCTGTTTTGCATATATTTTCATCAAAAATCTGGAGCCACAGATCCAGCCCATTCCACTGGTGGAAAATATGACTTAATTGACAAAACCAGCCCATGTAGTCAACCTAGTCGTTAATTAGACTAATTTGTATCAAAAAAAAAGTTTAACTTCATTTTTTAATTAAAAACACTGTATTACTACAGGTTCTTCCCCAACCTCACTTGTGATTTCTAATTCTAAAATAGCCACTGTCCAAGGCACAGAGGCTTGCCAGGAATTTGACTAAGGGGTAAAATAAGGCACTGCTTTGCCATTGTTTCTTACTGTCTCTCAGGAGATTCTCTCTCAGGCGTGCTGCCTTCTCAAGTCATCCCAGTCATCCCAGTCATCCCATCCTTTGGGGAAAAGCACATTTCAGGATGGCTGAGGGTTGTCTTTCTGTTGTGAAAAGTCAGAACAATTGGGAAGGGGAGACCAGAAAAGAGAAATTGGTGCAATGCCATTCCCCAGCAGATCACTTTCAAGAGATGGGACATTTGGTAGTTCAGCATCGGAAATTGAGACTCTTAATACTACCTATGCTGTGTACTCTCAAGTTTGAAGACTTATGTCTCTAAAGAACCTAATTTTATCCTAATGAGTGGGCTATACAAGAGGTACAAAGAACAAATATTACAAACTCTACTTATACTTTTCCATGCCATCCTTTCTATTTCTATTTCCTATTTTGGTAAATGTATATAATTTATATAAAATATAAATAACTATATAGCATATAAATAACTTTACAATTAATTATGTGTGTGGGCATTAGAGAGGCTGTGTAAAACATTGGTGTAGTGATAGGCACATGCAACCAAAAAAAAAAAAAAAAAAAATGCTTGAGGCCTGCTTGTAGGGACAGTAGAGTCACTAGTAAGGAAGTAAAAATTAGCACAATTGTTGACTGCAGGTAATAGCAAGAACCAGTGCCAGGGATGGAGGAGGATACCTAGAGAGAGGTACCATGTCTCCCTTCAGAATGGGCTGCTGGTAACATTAATGCATGGTAAATTGTGCATAGCTGATTAAAGAAAGGGCAGTGAAGAAGAAATTTAAGAAAACGTAAAAAGAACAATTGTTTTTCATTCTCTCTTTAAACATGTATTTCCTGCCAAAAGAGATGAATTTTCAGCAAGGCCCTAAATGGTGATGGCTTCACTACACTATTTTTATTTCAAATTCCAAGCATTCTGTTTGGTCATGTTACTTCTCCATTTTTAACCACCAAATTGATGTTTTATTTCTGATTTGGTGGGGGGCGGGGGGAGGGTTCAATTCATAGAAAAAGAAACATCTAAAAATATGGGTTGGTGATTCAGAAAATTTACTTCTGAAATCCTGGTTTTTCAGAAGATATAAACATTGTAATGGTTAAAATGTCCAAGAAAAAAGGAAGTTAAGGGAGTAATTTCAGGAGTCTCCCTATTTTTAGAAATCCTAGTCTGACCAAAATTTCCCAGAGACAGGGATTTTTTAAAAGTTCCCAAAAAAACATCATAATAAGGCATAATAATACCTTTTAGCTGTGTATAATAGATCCAATCTCAAAGGATTTCCAGGATCCTACCCTTGCATTCCCACCAGTCACATCTCCACTGAGTGCAAGGGTGATAAAAAGAGGTCAAGAGGCACCCCAGACTCCCAGTCTGGACAGGAGCTCAGGCCTCCTGGTAAACACTATGTTGGAAAAGAACCCTGTAGTGTCCACCCAGATGTTTACTCAGACCCACCCTCCTCATAATAATACCACAGGCATTATTTTTGCCATTTAACAGAAGGGAAAAACAAGACTTGGAGAAGATAAGTATACCTGTCAAGTGCACAATTACCAAGGAGAGCTGGACTTCAACACAGGCCTATCTTGCCCAGAGACAAGTTTAGTTTAGTTTAGTGCCTAGGAGACAACTGGTAATTTTTGGTGGGATAGTTTCAGTAGAATGGCACAGGTAGAAGAAAGATTATGCAGGCTATATTTACTTATCAAATATTTACTGAGGGGGGTGGGACTTGCAGCTATGGCAAGTGAGGAGGCAAATCTGCTCCCCAAAAAAGCAACTATAGAACTGGGGGGAAATGATGAAAACAGCCATTTTTACTAGTATGGAAATCAACTAAAGACATCTGAGAAGTGTTAATGCTTAAACAACTGCTAAAGTTCAGTAATAACCATGGGAATCTGTGGCATCCTTCCCTGGGAATTTTCTTATTTCTTGGCCTTCCCCCCAGCTTAGTCAGCATGGAGATTTTGCCAGTTGGGGGTTGCTATGAGGACCAACAGCTTTGTTGACACAGTCAAAGAGGGCTCACTTGATCTGGAACGGGAAAGGGCCAGCGATTCTAATAACCTGAAATTACAGTTGTGGTTGGGACAAGTATCTTCCTGGCTGAGGTCCATACATGTTTACAACTGGGAACATAGGCCCTAAGATAGCCATGTACTCCTGGCTAACCTTGTGGGTTCATGCAAAGAGGAGCTGCGAAAGGCCCAATGGAAAGTAAAAGTAGAAGCCCAAGCAAAATTGAAAACTGAACTTTGAATATGCTCCCCTGCCCACTCAATAATTCATATTAGAGGGCAGAATCCTTACTAGCTTTAGGTGTTTGAACACAATTTCTTATGGCTGACAATTAGGCTACGTAGATGCAGGGGTAACCTTTAGGAAACCAGATTTAAAATAAAAACAAGAAAAAGTAAATGGAGCAGAGATAGAAGCAACTACACACTTCAGAGGAGACAGATTTCATAGATTTAACTTTAGGCAAGTTACTAAACACATAAACATGAAAGTAAGTCTTGAGGAGGAAAATCAGAATCCAGAGTTGCTACAATATGTCTTTTAAACATCCAGTTTTCAATAAAGTATGCAAAGAGATAGGGAAGTCTGACTCATTATCAGAAAAAAAGTCAACAGAAATGGTCTCTGAGTGTCCCAAGAAGTTGGATTTAGCAAGCAAAAACATCAAAGCATCTATAAAGTTCAAAGAACTAAAATAAATCATGTTTAAGAATCAAAAGAAAGTAGGACAATAATAAATCAACAAATAAATACTCCATAAAGAAACAAATTTATAAGTTTTCAAGTGTAATTTCTAGAGTTGAAAATAAGTAATGCCTGAAATGAAAACTGTATTAGGACTCAAAAGCAGATCAAGATGGCAAGATTCAAGAGGAAAAGATTCAGTGAACTTAAAGAAAGTTCAACAGAAATTATCCACTGAAGAAGAGAAAGAATTCGCTCTGGCTGGTGTGGTTCAGTGGATTGAGTGCCTGCCTGCAAACCCAAAGGTCGCCAGTTCGATTCCGGGACAGGGCACATGCCTGGGTTGTGGGCTAGGTTCCCAGTTAGGGGCATGGGAGAGGCAACCCATCAATGTATCTCTTGAACATCAGTGTTTTTCTCCCTCTCTTTCTCCTTTCCTTCCCTTTTCTCTAAAAATAAATTAATAAATAAAAATTTAAAAATTAAAGAAGGTGTGCTTTCCTCCCAATACTTCCACTCGAATCTCCTTTTTAAGTGAATTTTCTTTAGACTTGCAACCCAGGGAGCAATGTGCAGCAGCAGTTTGTCCCAGGCTAACCCCCTGAACCTGTTGTCTCCAAGGCCCCCTTTTTTCTGACTTTCCAATACCTGACAGCAAGGCCCCCTTGGCTCATTTCTTTTCCATAATGTTTCTAGAGAACCAAAGCAACCCACCTAGGCTCTATCCTGTTGCTTTTTCTGTCCTAGGCCTTCCTGTTCCACTGTCCCCAGCTTGAAGAAATGTACTCTCAAAGTTAAAAGAAAATTTTTTTGGAACTAAAACCCCAGAGCCTCAGAGATTTGTGGAGACAACATCTAACAAACCTACGTATATGTAGTGGGAGACGAGAGAAAGGGTCAGAAAAAATATTTGAGAAAATAATGTCCAAAAACTTGGCAAATTTAATTAAAAACATTAATCTATACAACCAACTGGGTAACTAACTACAAAGAGACCCACACCTAAACACAATATACATACTGTTGAAAGCCAATAACAAAAAGAAAATCTTGACAGCATTAAGAGAAAAATCAAATGATATACAACAGAGCATCGCTATATTTGACAGAAACAAAGGAGTTTTTTCATCTGAAACAATGGAGTCTGGAAGTCAGTGGAATGGCTTGTTCAAAGTATGAAAGAAAAATTTTAAAAACTAACAGCCCTGACTGATGTGGCTCAGTTGGTGGGCATCCTACCACAAAGTGAAAAGTCACCCATTCAGTTCTTGGTCAAGGTACATGCCTGGGTTGCAGGTTTAGTCCTCCAGTTGAAAGTGCATGTGAGAGGCAACATGTTTATGTTTCTCATATCAATTTTTCTCTCCCTCTTTCTCCTTCACTTCCCCTCCCCTCTAAAAAAAACAAACACAAACCAAAAAAACCAAACCAAAACAAAACAAAAAACACAAAAAAAACTAACAATTTTATATCCCACAAAACTATTCTTCAAATGTGAAGGGGAAATGAAGATATTCTCAGGTAAACAAATTTGGGTGGATTTGTTGCTGGTAGATCTGCCCTACAAAAAATGCTAAAGGGAGTCCTTCATGCTGAAAGGAAAGTACATCAGATGGTAACTCAAATCCAGAAATAGTAAATATATGTATTAATATAAAAGCCTCTCTATACATTGTTTTGTTTCTTCACATAACTTCTTTAAAAGATGTGAAATTTTACAAAGCAATTATCATAATAATGAGTTATAACATACATGTGATATATGTGATAATCACTAATATATTATGTAATATAAATAGAATAATATACAACATTAATTATTAATATAAAATATATCTGCAATATACTGTATATAAAATAATACAAAGGAAGAGGAGGAATAGCATATCAGAGTGAAGTTTCTATATTTTACTAAAACTAATTTAGTATTAATCTGAAACAGATAACAATAAATTATGTATTATAATCCCTACAGTAACCATTTAGGAAATAACTAAAAAAATACATAGTAAAAAAATCTACTTAAAAATAAATGGTACCCTAAAAATATTTATTTAACACAAAAGGTGGAAGTAAGGGAAGAAGAGGGGAACAATAAAGAAAGGAAATATAGAAAACAAATACCAAAATGGCAAATGTAAATTAAATCATATCAATAATTACATTAATTGTGAAAGTTCTAAACATACCAATCAAAAAGACAAAAATTGACAAACTGGATAAAAAAGCAAGATCCAACTATAAGATGTCTATAAAAGACACTTTAGATTTGCTGGCATAGATTAAAAAAATGAAAAAAGATATACAAGGGCTATAGTAACCATAAGAGAGTAACCATTGGAGAGGCTATATTAATATCAGAAAAAATAGGTAAAAAATGTTACTACAGCCAAAGAGGGTCATTTTATAATGATAAAGGAATGAACTCATCAGGAAGATATAATAATTATAAACATGAATATATATATGAAAACATCTGCACAATACATAAAAGAAAAACAGAATTGAAGGGAGAAATTCAGCAATAATTGTTGGAGATTTCAATAGCCTACTTCATTAATGAATAGAACAACCAGATAGAAAATCAGCAAGGGTAGTCATAGTGGGGTAGCTCAGTTGATTAAAGTGTCATCTTGGTACATCAAGGTAGGGGTATGATCCCAGGTCAGGGTACATATACAAGAATCAACCAGTAAATGCACAAATAAGTGGAACAACAGATAAATCTCTCTCTCTCTCTCTCTCTCTCTCTCTCTCTCTCTCTCTCTCTCACTCTCCAATCAATCAATAAAATTTTATCCTCACCTGGGGATATCGTTTCATTGCTTTTAGAGAGGAAGGGAGAGAGAGGGAAAAACATCTATTGGTTGGCTCCTGTATGCACCCTGATAGGGGATTGAACTTGCAACCTAGGTATGTGCCCTGACCAGGAATTGAACTCAGAACCTTTCAGTGTATGGAATGATGATGTTCCAACCAGCTGAGACACACCAGCCAGGGCAAGTAATAAAAAAATGTTTTAAAAGAAAGAAAATCAGCAAGGATAGAGAATACTTGAATAGCGTTATCAACCAACTTGACTTCATTGATATCTGTAGAACTCCAACCAAGGACTGGAGAATAGACATTCTTTGCAAGAGCACATTGAACATTTTCCAGAAGAGGTCATAAGCCAGGATATAAAACAGTGTTCAATAAATTTAAAGTAATTCAAATCATACAAACTATGTTCTCTGACCACAATGGACTTAAACTAGAAACCAACAACAGGAAGAAATCTGGGAAATCCCAAGTGTTTGGAAACTAAACAGATTTCTAAATAGTCCATACGTCAAAGAAGATATCACCAGGGAAAATTTTTTAATACTTTGAAGTGAATAAAAATGAAAATACAACATATAAAAATTTCTGGAATACAACTAATAAATGCTTTCAGGGAAATGCTTATGCCAGAAAAAAAAGATATGTCTCTAATCAATAACCTAAGATTCTGCCTTAAGAAAGTAAAAAAATAAAAATAAAAAGAAATACAAACTAAATCCAACGCAAGCAGAAAAGGGGAAATAAATATTAAAGTAGATATCAATGATTTTTTTTTTTTTTAATGAAGAAGAAAGAAGGAAAAAAACAACACTTCCACATTTTTGGGCCTTTGTAAAGCTCAACAAATTTTTCTTTTTAATCCTCACCCCAGGATATGTTTATAGACTTTAAAGAAAAAGGAAAGGAGAGAGATACATACGCACCTGCAACCTAGGTACGTGCCCAAAACAGGAATTGAACTTAAAACCTTGTGGTATACAGGATAATGCTCCAACCAACTGAGCCACCCAGTCAAGGCAAGACCAATGAGTTTTTAGTCAGATTAACCTAATGGGGGATGAGAGGAACAGAGAGAGACTGAAGATACAAATTGTCAATATCTGGAATAAAAAAGGGAACATCAGTGTCTACCCTACAAAAATTAAAATATGGACCCACTCAAACTGCTTTTCCATATGAATGGCTGGTCTTGGCTCAAGCTCACAGCTTCCTAAATCCTATCAAACAAGCAAGAGTCAGCTTTAGTGAATCCCCAGCCTCCCATACCTCTTGCTAAGGGGCCCCAGGCCCAGCACTAGCAGCAGTCAGCCTAGATTCACAGCTTGGCTTCCCCTGGGAATTTCTAAGCCCTGTATAAGGAGCATCATTTCAGATTGCTTTACAGCTCAGGCAAGGTGGCCCTGGACAAAACATAGGTGAAGGCTGATCTTGGCCTGCACCATCCAGGAAACCCCAGCACCTGTGCACCCCAGACCACATCAGAGCATCACCACCCTGCTCCTGCACAGCTGATGCTACATGGAGGGCAGAGGTTGACATTCAATAGTCATGACCAGTCCTTACAGCTGACTGGCTGGGTAAATTCCTCCCACTGACCTGCAAACAGTAATCAAAACTCAACTACAAGAGGAGGGTGTACTTAGCCCACACGAAGGGCACAAGTTGCATACCCAGCTTGGGTGATAGTGGAGGCTGTGCCACTGGATCCTACAGGACACCTACTACATTAGGCCACACTAACAACACAGGGAGTCATAGCAGTTCTACCTAATACATAGAAACAACACAGGGAGGGAGGTTGCCAAAATGAGTAGACAAAGAAACATGGCCTAAATGAAAGAACAAATCAAAACTCAAGCAAAAGAACTAAACGAAATGGAGATAAGCAACATATCACATACAGAATTCAAAACACTGGTTCTAAGAATGCTCAAAGAACTTAGTGAGGACCTCAATTACATAAAAAATATCCAGTCAGCAGCAAAGGATAAAATTGAAATAAAGAACAATTTACAGTTAAACAACAGTAGGGTGGATGAAGCCAAGAATCAAATCAATGATTTGGAAGCAAAAAGCAACCAATCAGAACAAGAAGAAGAAAAAATAATTTAAAAACAACAAAGATAGTGTAAGCAGCCTCTGAGACAATTTCAAGAGGTCCAATGGTCACATCATAGGGGTGCCAGAAGGAGAAGAGAAAGAGCCAGAAATTGGACATCTATTTGAAAATATAATGAAAGAAAATTTCCCTGATTTGGTGAAAGGAAACAGACATGCAAGTCCAGAAAGCACAGAGGGTCCCAAACAAGATGGATGCAAAGAGGCACACTTCAAGACATCATAATTAAAATGCTAAAGGTTAAAGACAAAGAGAGAATCTTAAATGCAGCAAGAGAAAAGCAGTTAGTAATCTATAGGAGAGTTCCCATAAAACTGTTAGCTGACTCCTCAAAAGAAATTTTGCAGGCTAGAAGACATTGGCAAGAAATATTCAAAGTCATGAAAAGCAGGGACCTACAGCCAAGATTGCTTTACCCAACAAAGATGTTGTTTAGAATTGAAGGACTGAGAAAGAGCTTCCCAGACAAGAAAAAACTAAAGGAGTTTATCATCACCAAACCATTATTATATGAAGTGTAAAAAGGACTCATTTAAGAAAAAATCAGAACTATGAAGAATAAAATGACAACAAATACATATCTATCAACAATTGAATCTTAAAAAGCAAAGAAAACAAGAAGAGAAAATTGTGGATACAGAGAGTGTTTTGATGGTTCCCAGATGGGAAGGGTACAAGGGAATGGGTGAAGAAGTGAGGAGATTAAGAAGTACAAATACGCCCTGGCTGGTGGCTTAGTGGATAAGGTGCCAGCCTGTGAACCCAAAGGTCACTGGTTCGATTCCCAGCCAGGGCAACATAATCAGGTTGCCAAGCCAGGTCAGTAGCTAGAGGCAGGTGAAAGGCAGCCATACACTGATGGCTCTCTCCCTCTCTGCCTCTCTCCCTTCCCCCCTCTCTAAAAATAATAATAAAATAATTAAAAAAAAAAAAAAAAAAGCTGTAAGATTTTCAATGTAGACATTTATTTTTAAAAAAAATTATATATATATATATATATAAAAAAGAAGTACAAATACCAGTGGCTGGTGTGGGTTAGTGGGTTGAGTGCCAGCCTGTGAACCAAAAGGTCACTGGTTCAATTCTAAGTCAGGGCACCTGCCTGGGTTGTAGGCCAGGTTCCCAGCTGGGGGTGCATGAGAGGCAACTATACATTGGTGTTTCTCTCCCTCTCTCTTTCTCCCTCCCTTCTCCTCTCTCTAAAAATAAATTTTAAAAAATATTTTAAAGAAGAAGGCGACATAGGTAGTTACAGGATAGCCATGTGGATGTAAAGTACAATACAGAAAATGGAATAGCAAAAAAACTTGTACACATGACCCATGGACATGAAAATTGTGTGGGGATTGTCTGAGGGAAGGGGGGTGCTGAGTGGAGGTAAATAAAGAGGGAAATATTGGGACAACTATAATAGCATAATGAATAAAATATAATTTTTGAAAATCCCTAGGAAGACACAAATTACCAAAATCAACTCAAAAGTAATAGGAACCTGAAAAGAGAGAGAGAGAGAGAGAGAGAGAGAGAGAGAGAGAGAGAGAGAATTAGTATTTAAAATTTTTTCCACTGGTTTGATTCCCCAGCCAGGGCACATAACCAGGTTGCAAGTTGCAAGCCAGGTCTCCAGCCAGATCCGTGACTGGAGGCAGGTGAAAGGCAACCATACATTGATGTTTCTCTCCCTTTCTTCCTCCCTGCCTTCCCTTCTCTCTAAAATTAATGAATAA
Source organism: Noctilio leporinus (assembly GCA_004026585.1). Classification (NCBI taxonomy): domain Eukaryota; kingdom Metazoa; phylum Chordata; class Mammalia; order Chiroptera; family Noctilionidae; genus Noctilio; species Noctilio leporinus. The sequence goes on along the minus strand of PVIW01004145.1, from coordinate 104,143 downwards.
AATCTTTTAAAATAATAATAAAATAAAATAAAATTTTTTCCACAAAGGAGAACCCAGCCCCAGATGGCTTCACTGGTGAATCCCCAGTGAATATTTTATTTATTTATTTTATTTTCTGAAAAGATTTTCTTTATTATTTTTGGAGAGGGGGAAGGAAGAAAGGAACAGAGGGAGAGAGACATGAATGTATGATTGTCTTTCACCTGCCTCCAGCCACGGACTGGACTGGAAACCTGGCTTGCAACCTGGTTATGTGCCCTGGCTGGAAATTGAACCAGCGACCTTTGGATGTGCAGGCCAGTACCTTATCCACTGAGCCTTATAGCTCTTTCTTGTAGAAAACTTACAGCAATGTAAATAGTTCTTGTCTGAGAGAAATGCAAATTACGTCTGTGGAAAATATAACCTCATTATTTATTTATTTATTTATTTAGCCAGTTGTGTAGCTAAACTAGCAATCTTATTCTAATAGTTTTAAAGCACTTTTCCTGATGAAATGTATTAACTTTTGTTCCTTGTATGTTCTTTGCACCAACTTTATCATTCTACTGGTTCCTTGGTTAATAAATCTTGGATATATTATCCTGTATTTATATGACTCTTGATTTTTAAAAAAGATTTTATTTATTTATATTTAGAGAGAGGGAATGGGAAGGAGAAAGAGAAGGAGAGAAACATAGATGTGTGATTGCCAATTGGGGACCTGGCCCACCTGACCTGCAACCCAGGCACATGCCCTGACCAGAAGCGGAACTGATGACACTTCAGCCCACAAACCAGTGCCCGATCTACTGAGCTACACCAGTAGATTTTTAACAGGGATTTTTTGGGGTGTGGGGGAGAGGATAGTAGTGGAGGCATGTGGACAGTCTGTTCTGGTTGCTTCTGTTTTCTTAGCGAATAAGGACACAAAAATATGAACTGAGAGTGAGAATGGAGAGGAAATCTTGGAGTCTTGAGGGTCATGAAGAAGATCTAAAAGGACTTTCAGGGGAGAGGGAAAGTGAACAGGAAACACAGTATGACTCCTGAGCAGTGTAAGGCCCACTGAAAGTTAGTTGTCATGGATTTTAAATGATCTGTCAGCATGCCACAACCATGCCTGCAGGCATGGGGTAGGCAGGATTAGATTTGATCAGGCTTGAGGTTAAGTGAGCACAACAAAGAAAATAGATCAAGGGAGTGGCAGGTGTGAGCAAGAGCATAATTGGACTAGGGAAGAAGAGACTGAGGACACAAGGTGGTAAAGGACAGTAAAAAGGTGTAGGATCAATGGCTGTCAGTCCTATTAAGTAGAAGGTTGTTGGGATTGGTTTTCTCTTGAAGGGAAGGTGGAAGTGGTGATTGACTAGTGAGATCCTTAAAATTGAAATCATGATAGCAGCAGCGGAAAGGATACTTATTAAAGCTAAGACATGAATGGAAGAATGAAAAGAAAAGCCACACATGTGACTTAAAGGGAAGAGATACAGGATTGTAACTCAAGTGGGAAATGACACTATGGTGGCTTAATCCTAATTTGTGTAGACAAAGAGAGTGAAGGGTCAAGAAAGGGGTTAATTTACAGTGAATAATGTATCATGACTGGAATGATGAGATAAGCAGGTTCTAGGGAGAGTGGTTGAAATAACAAGCTCCACTTGTGAACTTAACTTTGAGATGCCTGAGAGGTTTCCCAGTGAAGATATCAAGGATTTACAGGATGAGCTCAGAGGTAAGGTCAGCTTGGAGATACACATTCTGAAGTCATGAGCAGGGGAGGGGGCAGATCTTTAAAGCTGCAGAAATGGCTGATAACACTGGGGAGGGAGGAAGGGGGTTGGAGTAAGCCTTGAGGAACTTCATTCAGCCTTTAGAGATCAGGGAAAGGAGAAAGAATCTGGCAGTGGGAATGAGGAAGTGGGACTAGAGAGGTGGAGGGAAATTTCTGGAGGAGGGTGGAGTATAGCCAAAAGGTGCAGATGATCATCTGTGTCCTATGTGAATGTGAAGTTGGGTAGGATGACGTCTGAAAAGCACTATTGGATTAAATTCAGCAACATAGAAGTCACTGGTGATCATTACAAAATCAGTGTCAGTGGACTAGTAGGGATAAAAACTAGATTGGAATTGGTTTCATAAAGAGCTTGAATAATAACAGGAAAGTTCTACTTGGTAGTGATATGTTCAGCTTCCAAGTGATTAATATACAGCAAGCATTTTAGCCAACACTTTTAGTTCTAGATTGGGCTATCTTGAGTGAGCCATTCTCTCTGCCCCAGCCCCCAACCTTATCCATATGACAAACTCCTTTTCTTGCCTTAGCTTTCAGGAAGCTGTCCTAAAAATAAGGCTAACCATTCCTTTGTAGTAATTTGTTTCTGTCTCCCACAGATCAGAGAGCTCTGTAAGGGCAGGGAGGACAGCATCTCATGCATCCCTTGTGGTACCCCCGCAGAGAGTTTTGACTTACTGTCATTAAGTGAATAAATAAGATAAGCTGAATAACAATTTTATAGTCACAGGGACCATTTCTGAGGATAGCAACCTTGTCACAGAAATGCATTCTCTATTATAATGACCTTCTGTTGTCCTGATGATGAAAGAGAACATTAAAAATTCTCCAGTAGCCTGACCTATTTTGCTCTTTCTTTGAAAATATTTGCAGCCTCTCAGAACAGAGTTCAACTTAAGATTGAAGCAGCCCAAAGTAATAGATAAAAAAAAGTCACTTTGTAAAAAAAAAAAAAAAATTATAAAAGGAAAGGATCTAAGATGTTCTTTTTATTTTTAAATGTGTATTATTCATCTTAGGCTAATTATACCTGCTTTACTGATATACCTGTACTTTTCTTCCTCCCTCCCTTCCTTTCTCTCTAAAAATAATGAATAACATCTTTTTTTAAAAAGAATTTATAAAAAGTCACTTTGTTATGGTTTTATTACATGTTTTTTAAAAAGTGGCTTAGTAGGTTCTGTGTGCATTAAAATCAGTAGTTTTGTTGTTATACTTCCCTAGATGAATTCTACCTCCCAGGCTTCTACAATCTTTATTGCACACGTAGAACAACAATAATGGAGAGCATGATTAGGAAGCTGAGGGTGGTGCTGGGGGCATGGAGGAGTCCCTGAGAATCTGGAATCAGGCCCTGTCTGCCTCCTGGAAGCTAACTTAGGACAAGGTATTTTAAACCTCACCAGCCTTTGGTTTCTTCCTCTGCACAAAGGGGATCCTGTTATTTGTTTTTAATAGTCTCATTAGATGGTGAACACCTTAAGGATGAGTGTTCCTTAAGACATGAAACTCTCATCTTCATGTATCTAGTGTTAGTACACTGACTGCCAGACTATGCATGCATAAGTTTCTTGAAGGAAAAGAAAAAGAAAGGGGTTAACTTATAAAGCAAGATTCTAGAGCCTGTGAGCAGGAATAAAAATGAGGGAGCAAGTGTATCAATCAGATTGGAGGGGACCCTCATGAGTCCAGAGGGAGGATGATATCAGGAACAAGAAAAAGAGAAATTTTGTTGAGGATAGGATGGAAGCTCTTAGGGCCCAAGTTAGATCCCTTATTTTAGGTTATCTGCTAAGAGTGAAGAGGTAAGTGTAGATTAGGAGCTTGAAGGATATGGAAGAGACTGGGAGCAGCTATTTTATGAAGAGTAGGAGATGATAAAGACATGGTCAGTAGTTTCGGTGGGGAGGAATGAGAGCAGTTGCAGTCGTTGAGGAAAGTGAGATCTTAACTTCCTTTGTTTCTCTGTAAATGTGTAAAACTCAATGAACTACTTACATGGAAATTTTTATCATTTCCATAGGTCACAAGATTGATCCCATAGACATTTACTAGTGTTCTCCATAATCAGCCCTACAACAGTGGTGCCTTTAAGTTCTTGGGGTCCGGCTCCAGATCCCCATACTTACCTAACAGACCTCACTACCTATGTGCTCTGACGGAATCCAAAACTCTCTACTAGAAGGCCAAAGATAATCTCACTTCAGCTTCATATCATAAACAAACAAACAGAAGTAACACCCCACCCCCACCCCTACGCACACGCACCCCAACACACAGGCACATCTTCTGGTATTTCCTATCATAATTTCCAGCCCAGGCCCCAAAGATAGAAAATTCAGAGCCTTTGCATGGCCCTCACTCTCTAATTCAATTAGACCATTTTGTACACTGTGAAAACTTCTCAAAACTTGTTCCTCCTCCTATCAGGAGGACTCACAAACTGTCCAAAATCTTGGGAGGTTTACACATTCTAAATTGGGGCGGGGAAGTGGGTGGTGTTCCAACTCAGGCACCAAGGGAACTAGCTCTCCCAGGTCAAGCTGGCACGTGTATTCAGATAGCTGGGCTCTGAAGGGCTTCCAGTCTGTGGTTCTGTTAGTGCAAAAGCACAAATTGTGCTCCCACATCAGTCCTTGGGGGTCTCATTTTAAAGTACATCACTGGCCTAGACCTCCACTTTCCTCAGGGTGATTTTATTTTGGGTCTCAGTGTCCTTTTCTGCCACTGGGCTATATTGTCAGGCACTCCTAGTCTCCCCGGACTGGGTCCCTAATATAGAAACTTGAGGATCTGGGTCAGAAGTTCTAGTTCCTTCCCACCCTGGGATCCATATGCATATTTATTCACTTCCCACTTCAATTCTCCACTTGGATGCCTAATAGGCATCTCATACTTAAAACGCCCAAAGCAAATTCCTTACCATACTATGCCTGTTTCTCCCAAAGTGCTCATCTTAATATCAACTCCACTGTCCCACTTGTTCAGGCCCAAGCTCTTGGTGTCATTCTTGATTCTTCTTTTTCTCACAACCCACATCCAACCCACCAGAAGCTCCTATCCAGAATCTAGCCATGTCTCACTGCTTCCTCCGCTACCATCCTGGGCTCCTGTCCAGATTATTACAGTAGCCGTTTAACTGGGTTGCCTTCTTCCATTCTTGCCTCCCTACAGTCTATTCAAAGCACAGGGGCCAGAGTGACCCTGTTAAACCAAAAGTCTAATCTTGTCATGACTTTGCTTACAATTTATAATCTCACTCAGAGAAAAAGTCAGATTCCTTACTGTGGCGTCTGAGACCCAACACAGTCTGGGTCCCCCTCTGTCTCTCTGACATTACATCCTATTGCATTTCCCTCCCTCACACTGCTCCAGCCATTCCCTCTGCCTGGAATGCTCTTCTCCCAGACACCCACGTGGCTCAGTTCTTCCTTCAAACCAGAGAGGCCTTCTTTGCCATATTAGGTAAAATAGTGCTTCTCTTACTCACTAACCTTCTCTCTGAGCTTTATTGTTCTTCCTACCTGTGTCTTTTCCCCAAATGCAATTCAAATCCTGGAAGAGCTTTGTCTTATTTTCAGTTCCTAGTACAGCAGGGGGTACACACCAGGAGCCAAGCACATATTGAATAAAGGAAAGAATAATGTAATTTTGCATTTCTAGAAAATCTTTACATATATAGGAGGAACTATATAAGATGACTGAATTATGTAAGGAAACTTAGAGGCTGTATTTTATTTTACAAAGGACAAAACTAAGACCCACTCAGTTGGTTGTACTAGAACTAGAATCCAATCTCCTAAATCCCAATCCAGTGATCTGCTTGCGAAGCTGTTTTAGAGCAGGTATTATCCTCACACAGCAGATGGGGAAACTCAGACTCAGTACAGCAAGGGACTTTGCCAAAGGTTGTACTATTTAATCACACCAAAAACCAGAATTCCCAGTTCTTAATAGTTACAATGACTCTGAGAGTGTACACTGTCGTCACTGAGGAGTCCTTACTTCAATATTTTGTCCTTCTCATCGTTGCTTTCCCTACCCCCCAGGGTCATTCCCTTTGCATGTTATTCTGTCCTTTCTCTAGAGGTTGGGATGATTCTGCTGCTTACTAAGTAACCACTACTTTCCCTTCTCAACACCTGGGCTTGTCTTCCTCAGCTTTCATAACAATGTGCTTGGATTCTCAGGCTGCTTAACAAAATACCATAAATTGAGTGGCTTACATACAATAAAAACTTATTTCTCACAGTTCAGGGCTGAATTCCGACAAGGACCCTTTGCCAGGTTGCAGATCACCGTTTTATCATTGAGTCTTACATGGCGAGGGAGCTCTCTGGAGCCCCTTTTATAAGGGCATTAATCCCACTCATGGGGGCTCCACCTCCAGAAAGCCTCACCTTCTAACATCACAGTGGAGGTTAGGATTTCAGCATGAATTTGGACATTCAGTCCATTACAGGGTGTCTGGGTCCTGACTAGAGGCCATTAAAGACCCCAGTACGATCAAGCGACAGTATCAAGGAAACAGGTTTTCATAGCTTGTCAGGTGACCTACATTTCAGGTTAATTTTTCTTCCTCTGAAACAACGTTGGCTCACTATAAGTCATTTCAGGCAGAGTAAAGGAGTATAGCAGCCTGAATGTAAAATTTGTTTCTTTGTTTTGAACACATCGAATTCTTTCCTTATGTCTCCTTTTCTCCCACAGTATGTGAACCAAGCTCTGTCCGTTGGGTTAGGTACAAATAAACAGAGAGGGGTAAGCAAGTTGATTTTTGTAGTCACAGGCCATTCCACATAACCCATTTACGAGGTCAGTGGGGACAACTTAAAAAAAAAAAAAAAAAGTAGTATGTGATTTAAAATGAGGAACTCTTGATCTATCAGAAATAAGCAAAGACTTTTTGGGGTTTCTAAAAGGCTTATTAGCCCTGGCTGGTAGCACAGTGAGTAAGGCGCCGGCCTGCGAACCCAAAGGTCACAGGTTCGATTCCCCAGCCAGGGCACATAACCAGGTTGCAAACCAGGTCTCCAGTCAGATCTGTGGCTGGAGGCAGGTGAAAGGCAACCATACATTGATGTCTCTCTCCCTCTCTGCCTCTCTCCCTTCCCCTCTTTCTAGAAATAATGAAATTTAAAAAAATAAAAAAATAAAAAAAAATAAAAGGCTTATTAAATTCCTGACTCCATCAGAACAAAAAAAAAAACTGGAGGGTAAGGGAAAAAAGTACATGGACTAGAGGATCAAAATAGCAAATGCTGTAAAAATCAAGGCCTGCGAGTACAGGTCCACATCTGCTAGAAGTCTGTACCAGCCTCCTTCTTTCACTGTGTCATAACTGAAGAGTTTGGGGACTATTCCAGGTTTGGATGACTTGGAGAAATAAACATGTAATTAAAGTTGTAGATACAAAAGTGGTTTCATATTAGTGTTTTTGGAGAGAAGACAGTGGTTTGAAACTGACAGCATTAAAGCAGATCTCCCAAGGAAAGGCTGACCCCTCAGAAGAAGGATGAACCTAACACAGCCTGGGCCAGTGTATCTTTAGATAGTTGCTTAACCCCATAAGTCTCAATTTCCTTTCAGTAATTTTCAGTAAAATGGAGGTAACAATAGTTTCTACCTCATAGAGTTAATGTGGATAATAAGTAACTTAAAACATGCAAACTCCTCAGTCTGGGGATGAAAGCCCAGGGTCAGGACACTGTTGGAGATGGCGGCGGGGGGGGGGGGGGGGGGGGGGGGGGGGGGGGGGGGGGGGGGGGGGGGGGGGGGGGGGGGGGGGGGGTGGCTTTTAGGACCCAGGAGAGAAAAGGGCTGGGAAAGAACCCCCAGTGAGTTGATTGGGATTGGAGAGGCTGGGAGATAATTCCTAGTCCTGAAAGCCGAAGCTGGGAGAAGCCAGGCTGGACTTTTGGGTTTTGGTTGACTGTGAGGAGAGGGTTAAGCCTGAAGCCAGGGAGTTAGCTAAACTCTAAGACAAACAAAACCAAAAAACCAAACCACTTTTTCTGCCAGGACTAAAAGAACCAAGAGAGATGGCCTGACTTGGTTAGAGTAAAAGGAGGGGCCTTAGTGTGCCTGTAAATGTTTAACCAGCAGCGGGGAGTGGAGGCCAGGGCCTAATTTGTAGTGTTCATCAATTTCCATGGTGTAAAGACGTCCCTGTTACTGATTTCAAGCTACTGACATGATGCTCAACTGGCGCACAAAATTCCTGAAACTCTAACAATTGACTCTAGTAGAGTCTAGCACACCAGTGAGTAGGAAATCAGCACAAAAGAATAACAGGTTCAGTTAGACTCCCACTGACTTGAAGTGGGGAGAAACAGGCACTGAAATAGGCCACGGTGCTTTTAGCCATATTCAGTGAACTGCCTGAGTAACATGAAAATGTCTTGCCTCTAAGTTTCCCAGCTGTGTATAATTCATGCACATAGTCCCTTGTATTGAGGTATATTGTACTAATTAGGTAGGAAAAAACAGTGTAGTTGAGAAGGGCTGGCTGTGTGGCGGTGGGGGGAAAAGGGAAAGGGCTAAGATTATCCCGATCATCACAGGCTCGAAGGAAATAGCCCCCTCCCCCCACCCTCACCCCTCTCACCTGCTGGCTAGAAGTTATTGTCACAGGAAAGACCCTCAGGGGCCTTCTGCTGCAACCTGCCTGGGTACTTTTTAGGTATGTACAAAAAAAATTTTTTTTTGCCATAAATAGAAAAGATTTCCATACTCCAGGATATGGCCCATTTACTGGATAAATAATGTGGATAATTGAAGAATGTGATTAGTAGTTCCTTTTCATTTCCTGCAAGAGAGTTTTACCTGTTTATCTTAAAGGGATCAGGGAGGGGAATTCTTTATAGAAGAGGTCAAAGCGAGCTTGGGAAAGAAGGCTTGGCAATAGTATATAGAGAGGAAATATAAGAGAAACACAACCTACTCAGTATTTCAGTCAGTCACTGTGAGGAAACCAAAGTATTATATTTTAAAGGAATATAAAGCAGACTAAAACAAGTCAAATGATGTCTCAGTGGGAATAAAATGTAAAATTTCAGAAATGAAAGCCAATCTTCTCTGGTAAGCTCCCAGAATGGAGCTAGCATGTCAAATAAAGGTACCAGAGGGGAGGAGAACTTGGAGAGAGTTTGTAAGAAAGTTATTAAAGGCTACAACTATTTGCAGGGTAAAGAAAGCAGTGAGCAAAAGTTGAAAGATCTAAGGATTATTTATCCCCAAGAAGAAAATAACACATTACCTAGAAGATATTGCCCTGCTGTTCTGTATTTGGGGGGGCGGGAGGGGCGCACAAATTGCCTGGAAATACATAATTTTAAAAAAAGATTTTATTTATTATTTTTCAGAGAGAGGGGAAGGGAGACAGGCAGAGAGGGAAAGAAACATAAATGTGTGGTTGCCTTTTACCTGCAGATCTGGCTGGAGACCTGGCTTGCAACCTGGTTATGTTGCCTTGGCTGGGAATCAAACCAGCAACCTTTGGGTTCACAGGCTGGCACCTTACCCTCTGTGCCACCAGCCAGGGCTAGATTTTTTAAATGCTTATCATAAAGAAGGTGGTTAAACTTAACTGCAAAGAGGCCTAACTGTCCTTTGGAGGTCTCAAAAGTTGGACAGATTCTCTTTTTTTCTTGTTGAATTAGTAGTAGCCTTGCCTCAAGACAACAAATTTGATAAGACTTTTCTGGTACTTCCTTTCTCTGTGAAATAGTGTCGCTTCTAAGGAAGGGACTATAAGTAAAAGAGGCAACTGTCATTTTAGGCATTTATTTTGGTTTTACCTCTGTGGTTTAGGGTAATTATTTCAAGTCTTAGGACCTTTCCCACAGTTCCATCATAAATACCTTTGTTAAAAAACATTTCTGAAAACTCCGCCAGGCAATACTGGAGAAAATATTTTGTCATAAATTACTATATGAACACAAAATGTCCCTATACCATTATTATTTGTAACATGTAATTTGTAACTGAACACAAATAAAATTTTCAGCATTACTGGTATCCTTACATAGAAAACAGGAGTTAAGACTGAAAAAAGCATAAGGTTCAGTTTTATGTGTGTTAATTTCTCTTTACTAATGTTTTGTGGACACGCTCTATGACAGCAATTAAAACTCCAAACTCCCTCAAGACAGAGTAGGTATGCAACCCTTCTTTCCCTAAAGCATTGTAAGCCCCCATCTGTATTTATCTGATATACCTGTGATTCCTAGAAGACCCTGGCTGAAGCATGTTTTAATTTTTTAAATTATTTTTAATAATATTTTTAGTTTAGTTTTTTTTTTTTTTTTAAAGATTTATTATTTTTAGAGAGGAAGGGAGGGAAGAAGAAAGGGAGAGAAACATCAATGTATGGTTGCCTTTCACCTGCCTCTAGCAGGGGACCTGCCTAGAGACCTGGCTTGCAACCTGGGTATGTGCCTTGATTGGCAATCTAATCAGCAACACTTGGGTTCATAGGACGGTGCTCAATCCACTGAGCCACATCAGTCCACTGAGCCACATCAATCCACTGAGCCACACCAGCCAGGGCCGCTTTTTGCTTTTTAATTCTCCCTGTTTGCCATACTTAATGTTTATGCACTAAGGTGAATATTCTAAGATTCCCTTTCAAAAGCAGATTTTTCTAGCTGAATCTCTTTAGGCGGTGAGGGGTAGGTAAAAACTCTTGAATTTGTTGGACTTTAATTCTTTTCAGCTCAAAATAATCTGCGTGCCAGCATGCACATTCCGGAAAGGGCTTGTGAGAAAAAAAGTAGCAGGGAACCGTACATTTAGCATGAGGTAGTACAAGGTAGTGAGGACTTGCGGGCAGCTCCACCACACCACCTGTGTGACCTTCAACTAGTTTTAATTCCCGAGTTCCAGTTTTCTCATCTGTAAAAACGGGATAACTCACATGATTTGTTGCGTGGATGATTAATATAGTGTAAGACCAGCTCCTCTGCATAGTAAGCAACAACAAAAAAAATGTATGGAAAACGCTTTTGTACCAAAAAGATTGTTGTTGGGAACCAAAGGTTCCCCCCCACCCCCACCCCCCACCCCAAGGAAGCAGAAAAACTAGCGAGGAAAAGCATCCAAAAAGGTGAGCCTTCAGGCCGGTTGGAAAGGGCAGCAGCCTCCGGTCTAGGAAATCCCTCAGCGGGGAGGGCAGGCGCCCCGGAGCCGGGCGAGGCGGCAGAGGCCATGCTCTCGGGGCGGGTTCCGGGCCCGGCCTTTGTAGCGAGCTGTGCGGCGCGGCTCGGGGAGGCCTCTCGGGGCGCTGGCCCAGCCCGGGACTGGGGTGCGGTGCGCAGCGGGAAGACCCGAGCTTCTGGCTCCGGCCGCCGCTCCCCTTACTAGGAGCCTTTCCTCTCTTAGGCTTGGCCCCCCTGACGTCCGCCACCCACAGAGGGAGGTAAGGAAGGTGCACCTCAACTTCCTTCCAGTCGTGGTTTACTCTCTCACCCCACCGGCTCACGTACACACCCCAGGATGTCCCCTCCCCTTCCTGGTTCTGCCTCTTTCCAAAGAGTTTGATTTGAACTTTTAAACCCACCAATCAGCGCCACGTACCCAGCTCCCCACCGGCTCTGCAGGGCGGGGTGTCTTGCCAAGGGCCGCGCACCAGGAGGCGGGGCTGGTGGAAGGGGTGGGCAGGGGCGGGGTCCAGTGCCCGCCCCTCCGACAAGTGGAGTATATATAGGGTCCAGGGAGGGCGGGCGGACCATTTCTCCCCCGGATTCCTTGCAAGTCTGGTAGTGGGAGTTTTATCTCACCTTCCTTTCTCCTTCTCCATCCCTGCGGAGTCCTACAAGTCTCTACCATGGTAAGTTTCGGGGCGGGTGGGGTCCTGTCCCAGTCCCTGGGCGGGGAGAGCGAGCAGTCCCCGGGCGCGCGGGACCCGAGTTACACGTGGGGCGGCGTCCGGGGTGCCTCCAGGCAAACTGGCTTCTAGTGACCAGCTGGGAAAGCTGAGTTCACCAGGCATACTTCCTGGGCTAAAAGACGCCGCTTGGGCACTGTACTCAGTGGGGGTGGAAAGACTTAAGACCTTGATGAGAGGGTACTGTCCTAGGGCCAGCCACCGCCCTAGGAAGGCCAGGAGCCTTCACATTGGCGCTCAAGGGCTCGTGGGAACTAAAATCCGTTCCCCTCCCTTTCCCCCAATGATCTCACTAAGTGGAAATACCTGGAGCACCTCTTGCGCTTCCGCTCGGAAGACGCACTTACTGGTGCTCTTGCTCCAGCGCCCTGTGAGTCGCTGCTGACTCACCTGTGGCCCGGCTCTGGGGAGAGGTTTCAATTGTTCCAGTCATCCTGAAGGCCGTAGTCACACTCCTTACGGCTAATCCTGAATTTCTGGTGTTCATTTTAGAGGGCTGTTTATAGCTGAAGCTTTCTACTTAAGCCAGGCTTTAAAGAAACAAGTCCATGAAAGGATATTTTCCTGTAAACCACAGAGTAAACTAGTACTAACGATGTGTTCTTAGTTTCAAAGAAACATGAAATTATACACGAGTATTTTCTACATAGCTTCCAGAAGCACTGAAAACAAATAAGCCTCTGTTGGTTTACCTAAAATAAACCATGTTTTAAAATCACTGTGTGTGTGTGTACACACGTACCAAATGTTTCAAAATAGTATCTCTTGAGAAAAGGAATACAGTGTATAGGAGCAAGTTACATTCTTCAGAGTCAACCAGTTACCAAAAGTATGTCTGTCTGGAACAACTTGCTTGAGAGGTTTTCACTAAGCAAAACGAAAAATACTGCTTTAAAAAAGTGATTTAGGAAGTAGTGTGACTGTTTAAAGAAATAGTTTTTAACTAGTGTGCTGCAAGAATTTTTAAAACATGCAGTACTTAACTGTTTAGTCAGGGGCACTGACTTCTTTTGTTGTCTAGTTAAAAAGAGGGGGACAACAGACCATACATATATATCTATATGTCAGGTTGGCACAAAAATACGTATGTTTTAGCATGCCATGGAATTTTAGTAATTAGTTTCTGTGTAGTCTGAGATGAAAAGGTTGAAAATCCCTGGTTTAAAGGGCAAGGAGAGCAGCAGCAGCAGACCTATTTCAGCCTCACAGGTTAGATTACAAGAGAAGGTGACTGTTTATCCATTTAAAGCTAAACTACCTGACTCCATCACCTGTTGTTTCTCCATCCCTCTAGCAGCCAGTGGGTAGTGGAGGGCACCATCTAAAGGAGGAATCAGGTTAGACTATTGACCAATGAAAGTAAGTTTTGGGGCTCGAGGCTTTTCCTTTTTTAATTTTTTTTTTAAAGATTTTATTTTATACAAGGGAAGGGATGGAGAAAGAGAGGGAGAAAAACATCAATGTGTGAGAGCTACATTGATTGCACACCCCCAAACTAGGGACCTGGCCCAGGCGTGGGACCTGACTGGGAATCCAACTGGTGATCTTTTGGTTGGGGCTTAGTCCTCTTAGCTATACCAGTCATGGCTCAAAATCTTTAACAGAAGAATTGTATTAGGTTGAAAGTATTTTTCTCAGATTTTTTTTATCTCCTTGGGCCTGGGTCTGTCATGGACAAGTCTCCGGTTCTCTCCAATTTTCTTGAGCTGTGGAATTTCCAAAGTCCAGTTAAAGGTAAACATGATGCAATGGTAAATAGTTATGAGTTCATTAGGACAAACAACTCCCTTTTCTCACAGCTCTGAAGTTCAGCAAGTACGTGCAGGTGATCTTGGCTTGCTAATGTGATCAGGAAACCATGATTGTTTTATGGAGGGATATAGGAGGGAAGGGAGGGGACCATAGTCAAAGGTTGTGAGTGATTAGGGTTTTATTATCTTGGGTTTATAACTAGACTCTTTGGGATCTTAGCTGGTGTTGAATTTTCTTTAACTAGTTTCCTATTATTGGCTTAAAAACTTGAAACCCTCTTGAGGGAAATGAGAGATAATTGGTGTCAATTTTTTTTTTTTTAAGATTTTATTCATTATTTTTAGAAGGGAAGGAGAATACAGGGAGAGAAACATCAATATACGGTTGCCTTTCACCTTCCTCCAGCCACGGATCTGGCTGGAGACCTGGATATGTGCCCTGGCTGGGAATCAAACCAGCAACACTTGGGTTTGTACCACTGAGCCACACCAGCCAGGGCCAGTGTCAAGTTTTGGAAGTCCTCTACAAGTCTCCAAAGTAGCTAACCTAATTTATGATGAAACACAATAAACAGCTTTTTCTGTTGTTGCCCTCTTAGGTGTGTGGGTATAGAGGTTCATTGCCTTCTTTTACTATTTTTTTTACTCCTCACCAGAGGATAGTCTCATTGATTTTTTTTTTTTTTTTAAGAGCGGGATGGGGAAGGAGAGGAACATTGATGGTTGTCTCACACGCACCCCAACATGGGACCAAACGTGCAACCCAGCTTTGTGTCCCAACCAGGAATTGAACCCACAACCTCTCAGTTTATGAGAGGACCACTCCAACCCACTGAGCCACACCAGCTAGGGCTTTCTGCCTTTTACTAAATAGGAATGAATTTGGTAACAAATTTTGTTCAGCAAATGATGGAAAACACTTTCTCAATAGTATCATTAAATTCCTGAAACTAGACTTTTTCCACAATACCAAAAATACATCTACATTTTACAAGGAGACCACTAAAGTCTCTGCAACACTTCTAGCTTTTATTACCATGTGTCTCCACCCTCACTCAGGAGTGAAAAAGTTCTTAAATGAAATTCTTCTGAGGGGTTAAAAAGCTGCCTCTGGCCAGATTTTAACATACAGCTAACTGCTGCTTATCTGGCAATTTTTGCCATGAGTCATATGGCTGTAGTTTGCTGGTTTTAAAGGGAAGGGAAGAAGCTCTTGTCTTTTAAAGAATAGGATTAAAGGAGGATCAGAATGAGCTCAATAGTTACATAATCATACAGAATGAATCACAGCTGAAAGGCAGAATTTTGCATGCCTTTAAGGACTTCAGTAAACCTATTTTCCAGGAGCTGGGGGAAATCCATTGCTGTAGAGTAGCTTTGCCTTTCTGAAGTGGTAGGAACCTGACCTTGAATATCTAATGTGGCTACAAAGGAAGGCTCTGGGCTCTGGTCTGCCTAGTAGTTCATTAACATATCTTTGGTTTTCCTAAGCATTTTCTTTGAATTAGTAGTCTTCAGCAAAGATGTGTTGCTTGTGTAATATTCTCAGGGCAGGAGTGGCCTTCTGGGAGGTGATTATCCATCCTAAAGGTTAGTCATTTAGGTGTGAATCATTCCTTAGTGTCTCTCCAGTGCATCATAATCTGATATTTTCCTTCCTTCTTCCCACAGCGTGAGTGCATCTCCATCCACGTTGGCCAGGCTGGTGTCCAGATCGGCAATGCCTGCTGGGAGCTCTACTGCCTGGAACATGGCATCCAGCCCGATGGCCAGATGCCAAGTGACAAGACCATTGGTGGGGGAGATGACTCCTTCAACACCTTCTTCAGTGAGACAGGCGCTGGCAAGCATGTGCCCAGGGCAGTGTTTGTAGACCTGGAACCCACAGTCATTGGTGAGCTGAACTCAGTAACCTGAGTGAGATCCCAGGAGTGTGGGACGGGAGGTGTGTCCTGGGGATGAGCAGGCTGTGCAGGCTGTTAGTGATGGGTGGCTGCTCTGTTTCCCTTTTCCAGATGAAGTTCGCACAGGTACCTACCGCCAGCTCTTCCACCCTGAGCAGCTGATCACAGGCAAGGAAGATGCTGCCAATAACTATGCCCGTGGACACTACACCATTGGCAAGGAGATCATTGACCTCGTCCTGGACCGAATTCGGAAACTGGTGAATATAGTAGTACTTAAGAGTGAGATGAGAGTTTTAAGAGAGACCAAACTATAGTAATGATTCTTTGTACGCTAAATAGTCTGTAGACTGCTCACTAAATAACTGCACTTCTAAACCAGACAGTTCTAGTTAATGGGACAACTATTTGGGGTAAGGATAGTGCTCTTTTGCCTATGTCTTACAAGGCAGATTTGGGCAACTGGGCAGTTGCTTATTCAGTGAGGGTTGTTTACCAGGAGTCAAGGTGAGAACCAGGGGTTGGAATGGTTTGATAGACGTGTAAGATTATTAAACATCCTTGTTCATATTAATGAGTCAGCTTCCCCGCTTTTTTGGCTACCTTAGTCACAATAAGTAAGTAGGTGGCTGGATTTGACATGTAACTAATTTATCAAACTTTAAAAAGAAAAATCTGGCCTGGTGCCTTATGTTAGTACAAAAAGTTCAGAGCTCGAGAAGTCGGTATAACACTGATTAGAAATGACCAACACTGGAAACTCAACAATGTTGAAAGTGGAGTCAGGGCAGCTCCCTTATTGTAGAGTCAAGTACCAATCACTGAAACTGGAAGACTTTGGAATATAAACACACAAAACAGTAGGCTTACTTTTCTCCTAGAGCTCAGAGCAGTATGGGACTGGCCCTGTAGAAGAATCTTAGGCAACTATATTCACGTCACTGAAGTTCATAAGTGTTATGTTTGGGTCACACTTATTTTAGAGTCTGGCAACCAGCTAATTCTTTGCTCCTTAGACATTTAGGCAGCTTTTAAGTAATTAAACCCAAAATCAAGAATGAGTGCTTGGACCTGGCTGGTGGCACAGTGGATAAGGAGCCAGCCTGTGAACCCAAAGGTTGCTGGTTTGAGTCCCAGCCAGGGCACATAACCAGGTCTCCAGCCAGGCCTGTAGCTAGAGGCAGGTGAAAGGCAACCATACATTGATGTCTCTCTGCCTCTCTACCTCTCTCCCTTCCCCTCTCTCTGGTAATAAGAAATAAAATTAAAAAAAAAAAAAGAATGAGTGCTTGGATTTGAGTAGTTTGTTAGGAAAAGCACATTATTTTATATTGGGTTGGCCAAAAGATCTTTTTAGTATTTTCTGTAAAATAAAAGACATTTTTCATTTTCACCAATAACTCTTAATTTGGCTATTTTGAGTATGTCAGTTATCTTCCGCTGTTGGCTTCTAGTGGGTAGAGGCCATGGGTGCTGCTAAACATCTTCCAGTGCATAAGACAGCCCCACAGCAAAGAATTATTTGGCCAGGATGTTGATAGTACCAAGAAACTTTGCAAACCACATTTGATCACTCACAGCACCTTCAAAGGCATAATATGCCAAAAATATTGCCTATCTTCCATCTTCAATATACAAATGGTTGCATAAAAATTCACTGATTTTGATAATTTCTTTAAAATGCATGTTGATAGGACAGCTGTCACAATACAATCTAACAACTGTTTTGAATGACGTTAGACAACTAGGCACTACTGGAGCCATTGTGTGGAAGCAAACAATGGACTTTTTGGCCAACCCAACACTAAGCCCAACCACAACAAAAAGAATGGCCTAGCATCATTCATGGCTTCATATTTTCCAGATGTTTATCAACAGCCCCAGACAAGTTTGGGTAAATGGCTCCCTATGTTGGCAAGTCAAGCTTTAGCTACAAGCACTGACTTGGCCATCAGGACCTGCACTTAGGAAAAAGTAAGTCTAGTAAAAGCCATTGAGAGTTTAGGAGTTAAGTTCATTACCAAAATAATTGCATTTGCCCTTGGTGTTATTGCTGTGTTTGTATGAAGGTTAATGGATGTAGCTGGTAGACAAGAATGTGCCCTGTAGGAACCCCTGCTGAAGAAATGAACTGTGAGGGGTTGTTAGAGAATGTCCACAAATCTCTGAGCACCTTTGAGAAGTGAGGGTTGTTGACAGAATACTTTGTCTAAAAGGTCAAAATCATCTTTTCATAGAGTTGGAGTTTGCTAACCAGAATAGCCCGGTTGAGTGGTGGAAAGCCCCAAAAGTCCTGGGAACTCGTGACAGTAAATCTCCTTTCCCAGAATGACGAAGCTTTTAGGTAACTAGTGGTTACTGTGCCAAGTACTCATTTAATTCTCAACAACCTGAAGTTGAGAAATGAACTTGGCCAAAGCTGCACTGCAAGGACTGGTAGAGCCAGGTGACCCAGCCTGACTCCAATAGCAGGGCATTCAGCTTGGCTGTTCTGTTGCGTTTCAGCTCAGAAAGCAGCTGCCAAATCTTTGTAAGACATCCATTGTATGGACCTGGTGGTCCAGGCCTGCCCTTGGTAGGTGTCCAACTGATAAGAAGTTGCCCTTGTTCTGTGGTCACAGCAAGGTTGCCCTCCCAGTCATCCATGCCAGGCCTCATGAGTCCTCTGCCTTCAGAGATGAATGTAGTTCCTTTATAAATAGCCTTTTAGCGGATCCCGCCACCACAGGAGTTGTGAAAAGTTTCTCTGAATCACTTAACACTTTAGAAGCTCTTCCTGACAGCTTTCTTAGCAAAATATTCAAGAGACTTTTTAAAAATCTCAATCAAGGTAGTAGTTATGGCTTCAAAAGAGTCATTGCAACTTTCATCAAGGCTTAAATTAAACTTTTTCTTTATCTGCAGGCTGACCAGTGCACAGGGCTTCAGGGCTTCTTGGTTTTCCACAGCTTTGGTGGGGGAACTGGTTCTGGGTTCACCTCCCTGCTGATGGAGCGTCTCTCTGTCGACTATGGCAAGAAGTCCAAGCTGGAGTTCTCCATTTACCCAGCCCCCCAGGTCTCCACAGCTGTGGTGGAGCCCTACAACTCCATCCTCACCACCCACACCACCCTGGAGCACTCTGATTGTGCCTTCATGGTTGACAATGAGGCCATCTATGACATCTGTCGTAGAAACCTCGATATTGAGCGCCCAACCTACACTAACCTTAACCGCCTTATCAGCCAGATTGTGTCTTCCATCACAGCTTCCCTCAGGTTTGATGGAGCCCTGAACGTGGATCTGACTGAATTCCAGACCAACCTGGTGCCCTATCCCCGCATCCACTTCCCTCTGGCTACATATGCCCCTGTCATCTCTGCTGAGAAAGCCTACCATGAACAGCTTACGGTAGCAGAGATCACCAATGCATGCTTTGAGCCAGCAAACCAGATGGTGAAGTGTGACCCTCGCCACGGTAAATACATGGCTTGCTGCCTGTTGTACCGTGGTGATGTGGTTCCCAAAGATGTCAATGCTGCCATTGCCACCATCAAGACCAAGCGTACCATCCAGTTTGTGGACTGGTGCCCCACTGGCTTCAAAGTTGGCATTAATTACCAGCCTCCCACTGTGGTGCCTGGTGGGGACCTGGCCAAAGTACAGCGAGCTGTGTGCATGCTGAGCAACACCACAGCTATTGCTGAGGCCTGGGCTCGCCTGGACCACAAGTTTGACCTGATGTACGCCAAGCGTGCCTTTGTGCACTGGTACGTGGGTGAGGGCATGGAGGAAGGAGAGTTTTCTGAGGCCCGTGAGGACATGGCTGCCCTAGAGAAGGATTATGAGGAAGTCGGAGCAGATAGTGCTGAGGGAGAGGATGAGGGTGAAGAGTATTAACCTGTCTACTGCAGTGTTACACTCCAGTGTCTTGATGCTGTCTTATTTTTGTGCTGTGATGTCCTCTGTGTCCCAAACTTACCAATAAAGGTGATGTTTATATTTTAATGTCAAACTGGCTCCTTCTGTATTGCAGTAAATACTTGCCTCACTTAATAAAGGCCAGCTGGGGGGTGGAGGCTGGCAGATGTTCCACATGATCATTTAATCAACATTCCAAGTGGCTTCTGTGTGCCATGCATGGTGTTAAGTAGTTTGTTTCATTTAAACCTGAATTGATGAATGGTGATAAAATTTAAGGGAGGCAAATGGCTTGGATTAGGCCAATGTTTCTCAAGCTGCAGTGGGGGTGTGTCACCTGTAGCAATGAAAATGTGGATCAAATCTGTAGTCAGCCTGAAGTAAAGCTGCAGATAATGGCATTTTCCAGCAAGCTTCCAGCTGGATTCTCTTGGTCCCCTGTGACCACATGTGGAATAGCAAGGGAGCAGGTAAAATAGGTAGTAAATAGTGGAGCCAAAATTCAAGTAACCAATTGACATGACTACGGTCAGTGTTTAATAAAACTACATTGAGGCAGGGTAGTAAGCTAGGAAATTTTCTTGGCAAGTAGAATGGGGAAACATTGTGAATGAACTGGCTGAGCAATTTACAGCCAGGTACAGGCCAGGAAAGTACCTGGTGCCTAACGGGCAAGACTGGTGCTGGACCTCAACCCCAGGGTGGCCTTTCCTCCTGGCACGTCACTGTTCGTGCAGGTTAGACCTTTACTGACATTTTTCCTGCTAACATCTCGGCATCAGTTGTATTTCAGCTCAAGGTCCAGGAAAGCAGCATAGCCAAGAGGACAATGCCAGCACCAGCTGCAGTGATTAATGACCCCCTGCCCTGGCACTGGCCAATCAGAGACCATGACCCTGAAAGGGTACACCTGGGAAGCTGGTGACTATTCTATTGAGAACCTTTCCTAAGGGCTCCCCTAAACTCCTATCCTTTAAAACACTCAAAGAAAAGGACCTGGTGAGCCTGCACTGTGCCCTTCCCCCTGGGCCAAAGGCAGGCATCTCCTAAACTTTAAGGGACCCCTGGAGACTGGCAACCAGGGGAGCAAAGGGCATCAGCAGCTTATCCAGGGCTAACCCCCTGAACCTGGCCCCAAGGCCCCTTTCCTCTGACTTCCCAGTTAGTCAAAGCAGCCCCATCTAGTCTCTCCTGCTGCTTCTATCGTAGGCCCTTCCCTGTTTCACTGTCCCCAGCTTTAATAAACACTCATAATTATCTGGACTCATGAAATCTTTCCTACGTGAAGTCAAGAACCGGTACACTACTGGCCAGCCCTGGGCAGACCTGCTCCAGCCTATTCCACTTTCTGGTTAACAACATGGGAAGGAAGGGCCTTGGAATTGTGCTGATATATCCCATACTTAGCCAAAACCTACAGTGGCAAATAAGGCTGTACTATGAAGAAGTTACTGCTTGGACAAAGTGAAGTTGGCTAAGACAAAATTACACATTACACTTGGTTGTAGTATTGGTACTTGACCCAAAGCATGATAGGAATATTTGAAGTAGGGGAATAATAAGGAAAGTTGAAGAGTGATGAATAAGGTAGGAAGGAGTTCTCTAATTTGGATCCTCTTCCAAGCAGTGTAGTCTTTAAGAGGGGCAGGAGACAGCTATACGGTAAGGGTGGGGGAAGAAGGCACTTTAATATGCGTGGCTGGGGAGCTTGGTGACTGGTACTCGGGTACCAGTGGTGCAGCTTATGAGGTTGAGCTGAACAAAGGAAAAGGACAAGATGACCAAAGGGCCAGGCCTCATGCAGAAGGGAGGAACAAGTTTTGGTGCTTGGGTGCTGGCCAGAGTGGAAATACCACCCAAGGGGCAGGAGACAGAGGCCATTGCAGAGATGCAGGTGTGTTCACCTTTGCTCTCTGACCTTATTCTGGTGGTGCTCGGTTACCATCCTTCTTCCCCCATAGGTGCTTTCACCCATTATTCCTTTGCTCGCCTCTGCCCTCTTACTCTTAGAGGAGAGCATCTAAAAATGTGCCTGTTACCCTCGCTGGTATGGCTCATGGGTTGAGTGCAGTCCTGCAAATCAAAAGGTCACCAGTTCTGTTCCTAGTCTGGGCACACACATGGTTTATGGGCCAGGTCCCCAGTTGGGGGTGTGCGAGAGGCAACCTATCAAAGTGTCTCACAAGTTAATGTTTCTCTTCCTTTCTTCCTCCCTTCCCCTCTAAAAATACATCAATAAAATCTTTTTAAAATTGTTTAAAAAATAATAAAAGTTTAAATGTTCCTGTTCTATCTTGGGGTGACTGTGCTCAGGGAGGATCTAAACAACATTCATCTGGAGAGCAACCCTGATCTTTTGCCTGCAGGACGGACCAGCCCACCCATCCTTGAGTACAAAACCAGCTATTTTTGCTTCTCAGATGAGCCCATTTCCTCCTGCAGCTCGAGCATGGGGTGGAGAAAGTCTGGGATGAAAAAATGAACCTTGGATAGGCGAGTCGGCCAGCCCAGCCATCAGAGGGGTACTGAGGGACCTTCCCAACCTAGGAAATCTGCCAAGTGTCACAGCGTGAGCACTGGAGGAAACAGGACACTCGCGTGAGAAGGAGCAGATAAATCATCAGGCTTCAGCTCGGCATGACACCCTATGATACCTGAGAGGGCCATTCTCTGAGCCAGCATTTCCCAAGCATGGTGCCCTGAGAATGGGATTCAGGGGCTCCCTGGGTTAATGGCCTCCAGCCAGGAGTGGCTCCTGCAATTACCTCAGTGAGCCTTGCAGGTAAATTACTTTCTACATGTGCCAACTGTGAAAGAGTTGGAAACCTTAAAGCAGCTGCCATGGTGTCAGTGTAAGAGAAGGTGAAGAATTTAGTTGAGAGAAAATATTCCAGTAGAACGAAGCCCTGGAGAAGAGCCAAGTGCTGCTGGCTGGGGAGGGATTTCTCTTTGCAGTGAGCATTCCCCCTCTTGTGTCGGAGAGAGAGTGAGTGGAGGTTAGCCTGAAGCAAGAACAAATATACCCCAAGGTCTAGGTCACTGCTTTGTGGCTGACAATCATCTGGTCTGCCCTTGAGCACAAATGGAAAGCTAGGACTCAGAACTGAGCCTCTGCCGATGTCTCTGAGGCTCGATGGGGATAAATGGAGGCAGCATAAGAGAGTGCAGCCTCTGAGACTGGCTGGGGCCCCAGACTCTGGCTGTGCAGACACAGGGCATCAGCTGCCCTCACCTGACGTGACTAGAGGAGCAATCTGCTTCCATCCCATGGAGGCCACCGGTTACTGAAGCAAAGCTGCTTTGAACTGGGGTGAGGAGGAGACAATGGCTGTGAGGGGCCTGCATGCTGGCTTGGCTACCTGTCACCTTAAGTGTGTGGGAAGCAGCTGGCAAGTGCCTCTGCTCCAGGGGACTTTGCCTAACAGCCCCGTGTCCAGGCAGAGGTAGCCAGAGGTAACCAGGGTCCCTGAGAGAACCTGTCTTCAGGTCTCACACTTCTCAGAGGTGTGTGGCAGCCCTGAGTGGGGTTGTGGGAGGAAGGCGAGACTGTCCGGGTGGAAGTATTCCCTCATCTTCACAACACCCTGCGAGGAGAGATTATCCCACAGTTGAAGTTGGAGTTCAGAGAGAGGAAGCATCTACCCTCAGGCGACAGAGCAAGTGGATGAACTAAAACTGACCCTAGAACTCTGACCCCACTCTGCCGGGTAACCTCTAGGTGGGACCATGGAAAGGGGTCACAGCCAGTTCCAGACGAGAGGGGCCACATTCTGGGGCAAGTCAGACATGAGCCCCATGGAGGCCAGCCCATGTGTGGAGCACTGGATGGAGCCACGGCCACAGAAAAGGGATCTTGTTATGCTATTGATTGTTAGATCGCCTCCCAAGAGCCCTATTCTGGGGCCCAGGTGACAGCATGCTAGTCCAAAGGAGCAAAGCCAACTGGTCCTCTCCAGCCAGGCTGTAGACTTCCCAGTGAGGGTGGTTTTGACCAGGCCTCCCTCTGAACTCAGTGAATCAATCCCCAGATCATGGAGATAATGGTGTCCTTGTAGGGTAGCTGTTACCACCTTCCTGGACTCCTGCTGATCAGACAACAGCCACAGAGCAGACAGGACAACTCACTACCCTAAGCACAGGGGCCAGTATGGTCACCCCTGTTAGCCAAGGCCACGGGGTGACCCAGGCAGATGGCTGTTGAAGTCAGATGGCAGGGTGTCTGTCAGGGAGACACGGGGAGCACATGGTGGGGAAAGCAGACCCAGCGAGCCAGGTAGGGGAAGTCCCCCTGTGCTGACATCTCCTTAATCTGTCACTGCCCCATTCGCTCCAAGAGCCTAT
The DNA here is from genome assembly GCA_004026585.1 of Noctilio leporinus. NCBI lineage: Eukaryota > Metazoa > Chordata > Mammalia > Chiroptera > Noctilionidae > Noctilio > Noctilio leporinus. The sequence continues at coordinate 80,587 of PVIW01004145.1, read as the reverse complement.
GTCTCTGAGTTTGTTAGTCCTGACAGCAGGTTCTGGGAAAATGGTTCTTCCCTCTTCAATTCTCCTCGGAGTCCACAGCAGGAGAGAAGTAGTCAGCAGAACGAGAGACACGGCTTCTCTAGTCATAAAGTAGAAAATGTCTTACCACTAGAGTACTTCTTTTTTCTCTCTTTTAAAACATAAGAACAAAATATCAAGCTTTCCTAATTACATAAGAATTTTGTTTACACTCACAAACTAATTTAATTGGTTAAAGAACCAGTTCGTGATGCAATTATGGGACTGAGAGGCGAGGTAATGTCTGCTGGTTGGAGGCTGAGGGGTGACGGGGGACAAACACGAGGACAAAAGCTAACACTTTGATCGGGGCACAGCTGAAAGATGAAAAGAACCTGGGTCCTTGGTAGGGTGTTGAGCCCCAGAATTAACCAGCCCTGAAACTCCTCTGCCTCTGGCTTTTCCATTATGTGAGGTTATAAATCCCCATATTGCTTAGGACATTTTGAGTTGGCTCTTCTATTGCCTCTTGCCAAAAGCATTTTAACTAATGTGAAAAACCCTTATGTGGCCCTGGCTGGTGTGGCTCAATGGATTGGCGCCAGCCTGCGAATCCAAGGGTTGCTGGTTCAATTCCCAGTCAGGGCACACAACCAGGTTGCAAGCCAGGTCTCCAGCTAGGTCTGTGGCTGGAGGCAGGTGAAAGGCAACCATACATTGATGTTTCTTTCTCTTTCTTCCTTCTTCCCTTCCCCTTTCTCTAAAAATAATTAATAAAATCTTAAAAATAAATAAATAAGCCTTACACCATAGCTCCTAGAAACACTTAGTAAAACAATAACAAAAACATTAAGACCCTTTGAAATCTGCATAACCCTTCTGGAGTGCAGACATTGCCCCGGGAATAATTCTGTGCACCATTCGTTTGCTTTGTGTGTGGCCTTCCTCTGGCTGCACTGATTCCAGGAGTCTTAGCTGAATTTAAGACGTAAATTGAAAGCACTCGGAGAAACGTCTCCTGGCCAAAAAGATGTCCCTCTTCCCTTTTACATGCAACCACGAGGGGCGCCATAGCCAGTCTGTGGAGGACAGCAGAGCCAGGGGCCCTCGCCGAGAGCCGACCCCTCCCAGGAAGCGGGCCCCAGGGCGGTCTCAAGTCTTCCAGAGCCTCGGGAACTTTGAGCTGCCCTTGCAGACCGGGTGTTGGCACCAGGGGACTCTTGACCAGATTCGGGGTGGGGGTGGGGGTGGGGCTCTCGGTATGAATAAGGGTCATTTGACTGGTTGTTCCTCTGTGTGGAGGCACTTGGGTCATTGTAAGAGGCCTGAGAGGCTTTTGTTTTTCCTTTTCTGATGCATTTGATTTTCTCTACTTCTCCTCCCTGTCTCCCCTTTCTACCTACTCTTCATCTTCTCCTCCCTCTGCTTCCATTTCTCCCCCCGACCCTCTCTTACTCATCTCCCCTCTCCCCACCTCGGTCACCTCCCTTCCCTCCAGCCAAGCAGCAGCACAGCAGGGGACTGCAGGGAGAACCCACCTTGCAGTCAAGGAATGAACGGCTAACAGGAGCTGCAGTTGGGCCTCGCTGGCTTGGAGATGCACTGGCCTTGGGCATCAGACTCTTTGAAATTGTCCATTTAACTGCCACTAGCCTCTCCCTGCAGGAGATGGGGTGGGATGGATGACAGAGTGCCATGATGGCAGAAAAGAGCCTCCTGACGGCTGGCACAATTGGCGGGAGTCCTTGTCCTGTCTCATCTCAACGTGCTCAGGCTCCTACCTAGGTAGGGAAGGGTGACCAAGTCTTCTTTAACAGGACCCCTGAGTCCACGGGATTGCAAGAAGCGGCTCCCACCTCAGCAGCTCCATCAGGAAAATGAGGGAGGGCTGCCCTGGTGATCCCAGGGTTTCCCATCTGCTCTGACTTCCTGGGGCTCCAGGCTGAGCAGCTCATGGCAGCTGTGTGGAGAGAGGACAGGAGTCTGCCCAGGGGGCAGGCATACAGGCACCTCTCCCCTGGGCAATCCCAGTCCATGACGTTGGGGAGGAAGTTCCTGTCCTTCCTGGGCTCCCTGGCTAGGGTCTGCTCTGAACATGGGCCCTTCAGCTGGAGATGAGGTCACATGGACGTTCCAGCTCACAACGCCCCAGGGCCCTCTTACTCCCCCCACCACTCATTCCCACCTCGAGGCTCTTGGGGCTTCATTATGTGAAGGAAGAGCTTAAAGCTTCGGGGGTCCATGCTCTGAGACCCATTACAATCTTTAATAAACAATTCTTTTATTACGTAGACTCCGCTCAACAACTGATACACCTGGAAAGAATGTCAGAGGTCATGTCATCTGAGCCCTTCATTTTACCAATGAGGAAAGCAAGCCCCAGTGAGTGGCCCAGGCCTGGGACCAGGTTGCTTGCATACCCTGTACCGGGGAGTGAGGAGAAACCCTCATCAGCTACACTGTCATATGAGAGCCCTTTGTAAGCAAGTGGTGACCAGGATGAGAACCCTGGGTTCGGTTTTGATAAACAATGTCACTAACTCTGCAACTGCTCCTTCTTGGTCTCACTCACCCAGTAGCCAGAGCCATTGCCTCACAGCACACGGTGGTGAAGATAGTGGGATTGACCCACTAGAAAGAGTCACACGCAGCATGACTCTTCACCCCAAATGCTCCTGCACACCTCCTAAAAACAAGAACATCCTTTACACACACTACCTTCCTATCTTCACACCTAGAAACAGGAATAAATCAATCCATAGCATATAATAGACACATTTCTTTAGTACTCTTTATTTTATTATTTTTTAAAATGTGTGTGTGTTTTAAGATTTTATTTATTATTTCCAGATAGAGGGGCACAGAGAGAGGCAGAGAGACATCAATGTATGGTTGCCTTTCACCTGCCTCCAGCCAAGGACCTGGCTGAGACCTGACCCACAACCTGGCTATATGCCCTGGCTGGGAATCAAACCATTGACCTTTGGATTTGCATGTTGGCGCCTTATCCACTGTGCCACCAGCCAGGGTTGACCCACCATTTTTTAAAAGAAAATGACAGACTTCTCAAATAGTTTAGGAATCTTTATCTTATAGAATGTCCCAAATTTTAAACTATCCTCACATTAACCTTTTAAAGTCATAAATCAGAGCAAGTCAGCCCTCTGCTTAAAACCTTCCAAATAAGCTATACTCTTTCCTCTGATTCACAAAGTCCTACTGACTCTGACTCCTTCCCAATCCTCTCACCTTGCCATTCCATCTCTCTTCCTCTTCTACCTCCCTCCACCTCACTGATCTTTGTTCAATTCCTCAAACAGGACAAGCTCATCCCAGCCTCACCCCTGTTGTCTGGCTCTTTTGTCTTCCCAGGTGACAACAAAATACAATTCTTGATCTTTGAATCTGATTTGTGGAAGAAGAGCTATGAAGGACATTATTGAGGCAACTGGGGGAATTTGAATATGAACTGTATATTGGTTTAATACTTGGGTTAAAAGCACCAAGGTTATGTAGGAAAACAGTACTGTTGGTGGCAAGAATGGCACCAGGTTGAGACGGGTGGAGTCAGACCAGACCTTGGTTCAGCAACCTCAGTACTTGAGCTCAGAGCCAAGATTCAAACTGCAAGAGGTTTATTTAATATAAAGTCGGAGGCAGAAGTGAGCTGTAGAAGAAATGGGCTCAGGAAACAAGTTACAGAGGCCCTTGGAGCTTAGGAAAAACTAGAGACAAGGAAAATGCTCCTGGGGAAGGGGGTGGGGAGGGGCACTGAAGCTCTAAAGAGCTGAGCTGAGCTAGGCCTTCTGGCTACAGATCATTATCTGGAAGCCTCAGGGGAGGAGCTCAATAGAATAGTCACCAGCTTTCCAGGTGTGTCCTTTCAGGGTGTCATAGTCAACGCAGCTGGTCCTAAGGTCAGCCTAGGTGTCACTTGTCTGGTTTTGCTGCTGAGCAACAGAGGCCTAGAGGTTCCACCTAGAGGTTAATGCTTAAGGGAGTGGCCATGCAAGGGCCTTCTTGGGAATCACAGGAGTCCAGTCTCTGGCCCCTGGTTCCTCCTCTGAGGGGTCTACCACATGACCAGCGATATGAAAGGGCAGGGGGTCTAAACTGCATGACCAGTGATATGCTAGAGGTGGAAAGGTTACCTTGGGGGCAAAGCCCTTGTTTTCCCACTTTTGCTCTTTGCTAGGCAGCTGGGGCTTTCTGCCTTGATCACTGTACCTGGCCCATCGTCCCTCCTATGCTCTTGTCTGTCTAACCACCTCCCACAGGTCCATCCTTGTTCTTAAGAGCTGCCTGCTGAAGGGGTGAAACATCATGATGTCTGAAACTTTCAAACAAACTGTGGCAAAAATGTTGACAATTGATAAATCTGGGACAAGGGTATATTGGTGTTCATAGCAGAATCCTTTCAAGTTTTCTCTGATTTGAAAATCAAAATGTGGGGGAAAGATGGACAATTTAAAGAAAAATGTCTTAAGGTAGGCTCAAATTTTCATGTGCATTAAAAATCATCTAGGAGCCCTGGCTGGTAGCACAGTGGTTAAGGCGCTGGCCTGCGAACCCAAAGGTCGCAGGTTCGATTCCCCAGCCAGGGCACATAACCAGGTTGCAAACCAGGTCTCCAGTCAGGTCTGTAGCTGGAGGCAGGTGAAAGGCAACCATACACTGATGTCTCTCTCCCTCTCTGCCTCTCTCCCTTCCCTTCTTTCTGAAAATAATGAAATGAAATCTTTTTTAAAAATCATCTAGGAAGTTTGTTAAAATGCAGGTTCTGGGGAATCAGAAGACTTAGTGAGCGACTGGAATCTGCTTTCAACAGGCCCCCAGTGATTCAAGTCAGGTCCCCAGGCCATGAGAAGGAAGTTTTCCTTCGTGTTCTCAGGCAGAAACCTGCTCTCAGTTCTCCAGTTGAGGGCTCGCTTGTTGGAAGGATCAGAAAGACAGGTGGAGATGGGATTTGAGGGTGATGGCAGGACTGGAGATTGTGTACATAGTCCAGGACATGGGGGAGTTGAGGAGATATTTTGCCCTTCTTTCCTGGCTTTTGGTTTCTAGAGTAGTGGGTGGGCAGAGGAGGCTCCTAGGGCCTGGGGGTCGGGGGCGGGGGAATAAAATCAGGGCTATGAAATCCTAATATTAGTGCTGCTATTCTGTTTTACCACACCCTTGGATAATTCTCCTCAACTGTTAGCAGGAGGTCATAAAATTTTGAAGCTTCCTCCAAATTTCGAAGTTCACTTAGTTTTGAGTCTTGTTAACCCAAGTCGGGATGCAGACTGCAGATATGTCATTCTGACTTCTGACCAGAAGATGGCAGCAACACATCTCCATTTATTTTCCAGACTAACTAGGAGACCCAAGTTTTTTCAGGTGCCTTAGGGCTTCACCTTGGGTTTAACCAACACTTGTTAAACCATAGTCCTGTGCTAGATACCATGGACACAGATGGTATGAATGAAACCTGATAGTTGCTTTCAAAGAACATATTGTCAAGGATGGCGGAGTCAGACGTAAGCAAACTGTATAAATACATCACCAGTTTGCTAGATGTGTGACCTGGGTCAAGTTACTTAACTTCTAAATGCCTCCGTTCCTTAAACTGTAAAATGAGAATCGTATTAGTACCTATGCATAAGGTTATTGTGAAGATGAAAAATGGTAACTGAGCCCTGGCTGGTAGCACAGTGGCTAAAGCACCAGCCTGCGAACCTCAAGGTCACTGGTTCAATTCCCCAGCCAGGTAGCAAGCCAGGTCTGTGGCTGGAGGCAGGTGAAAGGCAACCATACATTGATGTCTCTCTCCCTCTCTGCCTCATTCCCTTCCTCTCTCTGTGGAAATAATTAATAAAAATCCTTTTTAAAAACAGTGGTAACACATGTAAGATGCTTGGCATACAGGAGATGTTGGCCATTACATATGGTACAAGTATAGTGAGAGATTTGATGATATAGAAAAGACACCCAACGTGTTCCCTAACTGGGAGGAGTGAAACCCCAAACTGGAGATTATAGGGAAAGAATTCCACTCTGATGGGGCCACTCTGCCAGTGGGGCCTGTAGCTGGACTGGTTTGGATAGCCCATCTTGAGTGGAGCTGAACTCCTGGCTGGGGCTTAGCTTGGCTCCCACAGGCCCAGACAACAGAACACAAGCAGGGCCTGACCAGCCAGGATGAGCCTCCCTGGGAGGGAGCTGATGTTAGCTCACTGTGCAACCTCATACAGGCAGGTTTGTCTCTCTGCGCTTCAGGTCCTCCCTGTGATGGGGAAGGGGATCACAGGAACCAAAGGATGCTATTGAGTTGCTTATCTGGGACACTGTGGAGAGTGAGCTGTAAAGTCAGCCAATTCAGGGGACAGGAAGCTAAAAGGCTGTAAAGAGGAAGCACATGGATGACAAAGAGATCTCAGGGAGTGCACTGAACTTGCCCCAAGATTCAGAATGGAGGTGGAGCCCATTTTAGACCTCAAGGGGCTAGCGAGACCTCGGCTGACCCTTAGTTACCAGGAATTAAGGTTATATCCTTGCTCCTTTGTGTCTGTTTCCTCTTTGCCACATAGGAAAGGAAGAAGACAATTAATTGTGTTGAGCACCTCCTATGAGCCTCACAACATGCTAATTGTTGTTATGTACAATATCTCATATTGATCTCACAACAATCGGGGAGGAAGGTATCATCCTCCCAGTTTACAGATGAAAAGGACCGAAGCTCTGAGAGGACAAGCAACTCTCACCCAGGGACATACAGCTCCTCAGTGTCCTGGCTAATGCCCTGATCTTTTCTCGTCTGACCTTTTCCTCCAATTCCTCTTCACCCCAGCTGCCTCCTCCCTTAAAAATGACCTGGGAAGTTTGTCCATTAATAACCCAGCTCCAGAATCACAAATTCATACATTCTGCTCTCTGAAAACAACTTCCTACCCTCTCAGGGACTCTTTCCGTTTCTTCCTACTATGACTGCTCCTTGGCCTTGACTGGGAGTCCAGCTATGGACCTCTTCGCTCTGCCAATCTCCCACATACACCCCCTCACCCAGCTTTGAGTCTGGGGCCGGTCATGCAGTGGCATTCTTTCTAGTGACCTAAACTTGGTTTCTCACTTCCTTGAGAACTTCTGAATGCATCCAAGGTCATTTCTCTTGAAGCCTTCACTGGAGCAGCCAAGGGTGTCAGGAGAAAGAAGGGTAATAATAACACTGGCTAATACATATACAGTGTGTCCTGTTTGCCAAGCACTAAGTGCTTCACATATTGTAAGTCATTTCAGCCTCCAACACTACGGAGGAGGTACTACGATTATCACCCCCATTGTGGATAAATACAATGAGATGAATTGAGGTTAAATCACTCAACTAAACCCAAAGCACACAGCTAATTAAATTGAAGAGACTTGATCGAACCCAGGCAGTCTTTTTTTTTTTTTTTAGATTTTATTTATTTATTTTCAGAAACAGGGGAAGCAAAGGAGGGAATGGGAACCCCAACTGGAACTCCCTGGGCAGCCCGAGGGGCCTCTACTCTCAAAGATCCAGGTCTACCAGCAGGTCCTTATGAAGACAGAGCCTGAGCGGGCCCTGCCAGGCCTTGCCTGCCCCTCTGTCTGCAGTACCAGCTTAGATGCACAGGAGAAAGAGAGGGCAAGAAATGTTGCCTCTTATACACCTCCAACTGGGCACCTGGTCCAAAACCCAGGCATGTACCCTGACCAGGAATTGAACCTGTGGCCTTCCAGTTTGCAGACTGGCACTCAATCCACTGAGCCACATCAACCAGGGCTACCCAGGCAGTCTTAATTAAACTCAGTGTCCATGTCTTAATCAGTATATTATTTGTTCAGTACAGAGGAAGATAAGGCCACCCTCCCCATTCTCTATGAGCCAGTGGATAATTAGCTCCTAAAACCCTGGGTCTAGAACTGCTTTCAGCCACTAGGTGGGAATAATTTAAAAGAAGTCCATATCCTCACTTCAGTAGGAGGGTAAAAATATTACTTAGGAGGTTAATAATAATAATAATAATAAATTAGCTTACAATTTCCAGCTGTTATTATGTGTATTATAAGTAGTTTGCACATATTATTCATTTAATCCTCCCAACAATATTATGAGGCAGAAACTACAATTATCCTTATTTTACTGAAAACATAGTATTGAACCTAAATTCATACAAAAGAGTATTGAGTCAGATGGAAAACTTGGCAACTGGACGCCAGAGCTCTGACTCTTAACTGTGACCACTCCTGTTTCTTCCCACCCCAAAATCTCCTGGGCCTGGCTCTTTCTGAGTAAGGGGTGAGTCTCCTTTGCTTGCCAACATGCCTGGTTTCCCCACCCAGGCCCTGATCTTTTTCCCTCCACAGCTCCCAGACCCCTGCTGAGGACTGGTCCCCTCCCTCTAAGGTACCTGGGTTGTGAGCTGGAAGCTCAAGCAAAGGAGGGGATGGGAACTCCAACTGGAACTCCCTGGGCAGCCCAAGGCGCCTCTACGCTCACAGATCCAGGTCTACCAGCAGGTCCTTATGAAGACAGAGCCTGAGCGGGCCCTGCCAGGCCTTGCCTGCCCCTCTGCCTGCAGTACCAGCTCAGACGCACAGTTTGCTCCCTGAGGAGAGCAGGCAGGGGGAAAGGCCTAGGCTGGACTAGATGGAGCTCCGGACTGAAGGCAGCTCAGAGCCTAGGGCTGTGGCAGAAAGCACCAAGGTTTCCCCAACCACCTCCTCACACCTGCCAAGTCTCCCTACCCCCAGCCCAGGCAGGGCCTGTCCCAGGAGTTAGAGGGGACAGGTCCTGATTTATCCATCTCATCTCTCCCATCCTCCCTCTTCCCATCCCCCTGGCAACCAGACCAGACCCATCAAGAAGAAGGACCTGGCAGCTGCGCAGGGAGAGACTAATGGCCCGGAAGGAAGGAGGGGCCTGGAGAAAGAGGCGGTAGGGATGTGAGCCGGCAGTGGGGCGTTGGCCCAACCCGGAGGACACACAAAGAGGGGGAGGCTCTTATGTCCCGCAATGCTGAAGGAGCTGGCAGCCAGGGAGCCGCCCTCCTCACTGCCTCAGCCAGAGAGCCAACCCAGAGTCCCAGACCTGCTTCCCCGGATGCCCAGCTCTTGTCCTCATGATCAATCCAAGGCAGACTTGTCCTTACTGGGGAGCTGTGGAGTCCCTGGCGACAGCAGCCCCATGACTCCTAGCAAACGCCACAGCTCTCAGCACCCTGGCTCCTGCAGACCATTCAAGCTGCCTCTGTCCACTCCTGGGCAGCCTGTGCCTACGTTCTTGAAGCCATTTGATGCGCAAAGGCCAGACAGTAGCCTTCCAGCTAACTTCGGGGTGGGGGAGGGCAGGAAGGGGTGTGTGGTGTGTGGTGTGTGTGGTGTGTGTGCACAGGGGTATATGGTGCTATTATACACGTACATCTGTTTGTGTGCAGAGGCTTGTGGATCTGTTCTGCAACCATCTTTCTCCTCTTTCAGTCCCCAAACTGTTGGGGATGGACACCTCTTTCCCCATCTCTTCCCCATCCAGCCCCACCCATCCAGGGTACCTGCGACTCCTCAATACTGCAAACCAGTCCCTGCCAGTCCATCCATCTCTCAGCCTTGGCAGCAGCTACTGCCCTTCAGCCCCCTCCCCTTCCTACCTCAGAAATTGCCCTGGTTCCCGTAAGGGCCGTGACTGAGCATCAGCTGGATGGGGGAAGGGAGAACCCAGGAAAGCCAGACAGCATGCACAGGCTCACTCAGCTCAGCTTCTGACAGGGCACAGTCCCTGCCTAATGGGACCCAGAGCTGGGACCAGTTATCCTCAATCCCTTCTGATATGCCCACCCTTTTGGGACCTGGGGTAGGTCCAGGTTTGGGAGCTGTGTCTCTAAAGCTGAGACATCAGCAGGTACCCTCCTGGCCAAGTGTCCAGGGGAGGGGGAGGAGAAGTGTCCAGTCCATTAGCCGCAGAGCTGGCGCCAGGCAGCAACCCTCCGCCCGGGCCCTGGGGATTACAGAGAGGCAGCCCATCCCCACCCCTCAGCCTCTTCTGACCTCCTGCCCCCCACATCTCCCTGGATGTGGTGACAAAGGCTGTAACTGACAGCAGGTAAAAGCAGAGCAGTCTGAAGGGGAAAATTGGAGGCACAGGCTCTGGGGCCTAAACCAGGCCAGCTCTCCATCTACCTGAGCCACCTCCTCCTCACTCAAGTGCCAGGAGCCTGTCCTCCTGTCCGCTAGTTTCCTTCAGGCAGGGACCCCAGCTCAAACCAGGCCCTCCCTCTCTAGACTCCAGCCCTGGAGGCTTACTGAAGGGCGCTGACCTCCGACCCCGCCAGCCTGTGGGCTGTAGTAGCCATCGCTGCTTGTTTCCCCACCAGCAACATGGGGACTCAAGTGGGTCTGGAGCCAGCAACCGGGGAGGGCGGGTGCGGCGCTCCTGCTGCTCAGCAGGGTGGGGCGTCCCCCTCCCCACTTAGCCGCACTGTCAGGCCAGTGGGAGGAGCTGCTCGTGCCCCCGCCGAGCCCGCAGGATTATAAAGCCGCCTTGCGACGGTCTGCGGCTGCGGGACCAGCTCTGCCAGCGGTGACTGCCCATCCCTGGCCGCCATGAGCCACCCGTCGGGCCTCCGGGCCAGTGTCAGTTCCACCTCGTACCGCCGCACCTTCGGGCCACCGCCTTCCCTGTCCCCCGGGGCCTTCTCCTACTCGTCCAGCTCCCGTTTCTCCGGCAGCCGCCTGCTGGGCTCGGCATCCTCCGGCTCCTCGGTGCGCCTGGGTAGCTTCCGCGGCCCCCGGGCCGGCGCGGGCGCGCTCCTGCGCCTGCCCTCTGAGCGCCTCGACTTCTCTATGGCCGAGGCCCTCAACCAGGAGTTTCTGGCCACGCGTAGCAACGAGAAGCAGGAGCTGCAGGAGCTCAACGACCGCTTCGCCAACTTCATCGAGAAGGTGCGCTTCCTGGAGCAGCAGAATGCCGCCCTGCGCGGGGAGCTGAGCCAGGCCCGAGGCCAGGAGCCGGCGCGCGCCGACCAGCTGTGCCAGCAGGAGCTGCGCGAGCTGCGCAGGGAGCTGGAGCTGCTGGGCCGCGAGCGCGACCGGGTGCAGGTGGAGCGCGACGGGCTGGCGGAGGACCTGGCGGCGCTCAAGCAGAGGTCAGGGGGCAGCGCCGGGCGGCGGCCGGCCAGGCGGCTCCCCTTCCCGCGCCACCAGCTTTCCGGGGGAGTTGCTTTCCCGGCCAACCCGGGAGGGCTTGTGCCGACCGCATCCTTGACCTCCCTCCGTGGACCACTTTGATACGTCTGTGGGAAGGCGAAGTGACTACGTTTCTTTGTGCATGAAGGGGTCCCAGCTCAGCTCCCAACCCTTTAGACAGAAAACGGGGCACATCCACCCGGCAGCCCGAAGACTCCTGTGAGTCCTGGGGGCGGGGAGGACGGTCACCCCGCAGCTCAGCCTCTGCCCTCTCTTCCCATCAGGCTGGAAGATGAAACACGCAAGCGGGAGGACGCTGAGCACAACCTCGTGCTCTTCCGCAAGGTGAGCCCGGGCCCCGCCTGGATTTCCATCTCCCTAACCCTACATCTGGTCTACGTGTCCAGGATGCTACCCATGGGTGTGGGGAGGCCACCAGAAACCTTCAGAAGCTGACGGGGAGTGCCTGGTTCTCCCTCGTGCTGATAAGTCCCTCCCTGCCCTTGAACCCCCACCGCCACTCCCGAAGGATGTGGACGATGCTACCCTGGCCCGGCTGGAGCTAGAACGCAAGATTGAATCTCTGATGGATGAGATTGAGTTCCTCAAGAAGCTACATGAAGAGGTGGGCGGATCCGGGTATTAAGGGAGGCCTCGGAGGTTGGGAATAGTCTCTCTGGAACTTGAAGACAAGCTCGAGAGGAGACTGGCGGGTGGAGCGGAGGAGTAGCCCTGAGAAAGCGAAGGGAGATTCTCTGGATAGACACTGCCCCTCAACTTTGGTCTACAGGTGGTTTGCCTTCCGCCCCTGCGCCACCCGGTGGCGAACATCAGAACTGCACCCTGTAACCCAGCCGCGAGCTCAGTGCAGGCCCGGAGCTGGCTGGGCAGTCCTGTGCACGCTGCACTCCCTAGCGCCCCCTTTCGTTTACTCAAATATTGCTGCCTTTTTTTTTTTTTTTCCCTGTGAGCAAACCACACCACCCGTTTGGAATCGGCGCGGCTAACTCAACATCTTGTTTTTCGGGGGGGGGGGGGGGGGGGGGGGGGGGGGGCAGGAGTTGCGAGACCTGCAGGTGACCGTGGAGAACCAGCAGGTGCAGCAGATCGAAGTGGAGGCGACCGTGAAGCCTGAACTGACAGCAGCTCTGAGGGATATCCGCGCGCAGTACGAGAGCATCGCAGTGAAGAACCTGCAGGAGGCAGAGGAGTGGTATAAGTCCAAGGTGTGAGAGCCCGGAAGGGTTTGGAAAGGCCTGATGGGGATAGGGGTCCTGGGCGAGGGAGCATCCCTAGGTGGCCTCCATTCCGCAGTACGCAGATCTGTCCGACGCCGCCAACCGGAACCACGAGGCCCTGCGCCAAGCCAAGCAGGAGATGAACGAATCCCGACGCCAGATCCAGAGCCTGACGTGCGAGGTGGATGGACTACGAGGCACCGTGAGTACCAGGACTCGCCACGGGCTAGAGGTGAACGGCGAAGGCTGCTCCCTCTCTGAACCATGCGTCCCGCCCTCCAACCCCAGAACGAGGCGCTGCTCAGACAGCTGCGGGAGCTGGAGGAGCAGTTTGCCCTGGAGGCCGGCGGGTACCAGGCCGGCACTGCGCGCCTGGAGGAAGAGCTGCGGCAGCTAAAGGAGGAGATGGCGCGGCACCTGCGCGAGTACCAGGAGCTCCTCAATGTCAAGATGGCCCTGGACATCGAGATCGCCACCTACCGGAAGCTGCTGGAGGGCGAGGAGAGCCGGTGGGGGCAGGGCTGCTGCAGAGTGGTGGTCAGGGGAGGGACAAGGCCTGGGTAGAGTAGCTAACCCCTCGCTTCGCCCCCAGGATCTCCGTGCCTGTCCATTCCTTTGCATCCTTAAATATAAAGACAACTGGTGAGTCCCACACTTGGTCTCCAAGTTTCTGCCCCTTTGTCTTCTGTCCTGACCGGACTCTTGCTATGGCTCCACTTGGATTAGTTCTCTCTGTGGATGATGGAATCCTGGTCTGCTCTCGCCCCTCTCTTTAAGCCCTGACCCTACCTACCCCTCCCCTCACAGGTGGTATGAGGGCTTAAACAGGGATAGAGGCCAAGGCTCCTCTCTTCTACCACTTACCTACTTTTTCCAGTGCCTGAGGTGGAGCCACCCCAAGACATCCACAGTCGGAAGATGGTTCTGATCAAGACCATTGAGACCCGGAATGGAGAGGTGAGATGGTACACGTGGGACCAGGACCCTATCTTTTCCAGTATTATTTCTGAGCCCTGGCTTGACTGCAGCTGATCTTAAGGTGTTGTGGGTTAATGGTTCTTGGGGTGGAAGGGAAACAAGAAGATAGAGGAGGTAGATGGATAGTTTGGAGCCTCAGCTGGTTATGTCAGAGGGGAGACATCATGACCCAAAGGAGCTCAAAGGAGGGTGGTCCTGAATAGCTTGTTACTTGACATGCCTTGCCCCAACAGGTGGTGACAGAGTCCCAGAAGGAGCAGCGCAGTGAACTGGACAAGTCCTCTACTCACAGTTATTGAACCTGTTGGCCCAGAAATCCCTGACCCTGCCCTAGGCCTACTCTAAGCCCACACCCTAACACCTGTCCTGAATTAGTCCCCTTCCCATCTGCATGTTTCTAGGGGTTGGTACCAGTCACCCCTTCCCTGGCCTGTAGTAGCTGGGCCTCCCCCGGCCCTGAAATATAGATATGACCCATATGTTCCTATTTTCTGATCCCCAACTCAACTCTACTGCCATAATCCCATGGTCAATGGGGTGGGCCAAGGTCTAAGTTTAGCTTTTGAATCAAATAAAACTGCTATCAAGAGAAATTTTGCCAGTGCATTTGTATCTGGGAAAGTGGTGGTACTTGTGAGGGGAAGGCTCAGCAGTATTTTTTCCTTGTCTCTAGTCATTTCTAGTTAGAGGGAGGGAGGGGGGGGAGAAGGAAGAAGAAGAAGAAGAAGAAGAAGAAGAAGAAGAAGAAGAAGAAGAAGAAGAAGAAGAAGAAAAAGGAAGAGAAACATCAATGTTAGAGAGAGAGAAACATAGATTGGCCGCCTTCCATACATGCCCCAACTGGGAACCAAACCTGCAATCCAGTCATGTGCCCTGACTGGGAATTGAACCAACAACCTTTCACTTTGTGAGACAATGCCCAACCAACTGAGACACACTGCCGGGGTTCTAGTCATTTCTTATCTGCATCCCACTATCTTGGCATCTATGACTTCTATCTACACTTCTGGCTTTTCTCCTACCTATCTGTCCATTCCTTCTCAACTTCTGCAGCCCTGAATGTCCAGGTGCCTCTGGGTATCCCATAGGCCCCTCAAATGCAGCATGTCCTTAACAGAGCTCCTCATGTCCCTCCCCACCATCTGTAATCATGTTTGTTTTTGTTTTTGTTTTTTTTTATTCGCCACCCTAGAAGAAGGCACCACTGGGACCTCTGTTGCCCAAATTAGAATTAAACTCATCTTACACACCTTTCCTTTCTTCCCCTCCCCACCCCCGGCAATTTTGTTAATTTTACTTTTTAACTCCTTCAAGTTTGTCTGGTCCCCCCGCCCCTTCCTAGTCCAGACCACCATCATCTCTTGTCTGGGTTACACTATCTGCCTCAGTAGTTTCTTTCCCCTGACCAGGTCTTGCCACCCACCTAAACCTAATCAACACTGAGCCAGCAAATCAGATTCTGCCACACCACCCCTCCCCCTACTTGAAAAAGGCCACTCTGCCCTCTAACTCCATTCCATCTTACCCTTGTCTTCAGGTCAAAATCTACTTCTGGATTTTAAACAATCTTCTTCACTCAAGTGTGGTGCTAGGTGCAGGAAATAAACCAGAGTCTCCTCTCAAGAAGCTCACAGTCTGGGGTGGAGGGATAGGCAATTAGACAATACCAACCTGATGATGAGTACTATGACTAGTATAAGGAGATGGCACTGTGGGAACGTGAGCAGGAGCACCTAACCCAGCCTTGGGCGAAGGATGTCCTTCCCAGATAAGGTGCCACCACACTGAAGAACAAACAGGAGTTATTCTGGTGAAGCAGGGAGAGGAGAAGGACTTTATAGGTAGATAAGTCAGCCAAGAAGTAAGCGAGCAAGTTTGGAAATTTAAAATAGTTCTATAATGTTGGAGTGAAGAATAGAGAAGAAATGAGGTTGCAAAGATGAAATGAGGGCCATTCATGGAGAGACTTGTAAACCATGTTAAGGGAGTCAGGATTTATCCTAAGGAAAAGGGAAAGAAAAGGATTTAATCAGGAGGATAAAATATTTAGATTGGAGCTTCAGAAAGATCAGTTTAGGTGTAGTGTAAGTGTACAGAAACAATTAGAAGGAGATGGAGGATGAGTTCAGAGGCTGTTGCAGTGAAACATGCAAAAGATGATGGTGGGCAAAGAAAGGGAGGAATCTGAACTCCAGCAGGTGTGGCCCAGCTGATTGGGTGTCATTCTGCAAACTGGGATGTCGTGGTTTTGATTCTTGGTCAGGGCACATGCTCAGGTTGCAGGTTTGATCCCCCATAGGGGTGCATACAGAAGGCAACTAATTGATTTTTTTTCTCTCTCTTCCTCCCTTTCTCTTTCTCCGAAATTAAAAATATAGTAATTCAAAAATTAAAAAATATGTTGATGAATTTGAGAAATATTCAGGGGGTGGATTGGCAGGTGAGGAAAAGGGAAAGAGCAAAAATGACCCAAGGTTTTCACTTGAATAACCAGGCTATGGTGGCCCTTATACAGGAACAGGAAAGATTAGAGTAAGAGTAGGAGGAGCCCAGGACAGGAAAGTCAGTTTTGGACTTACTGAGTGTGAGATACTATGAAACAATCAAGGGAAGTGCTGGTAGGAAGTTGGATCCATGGGTCTGGAGTTCAGGTGTGATGGGATATGTTGAGATACTGAATCTATCAGTATCTTTTTTGCTTTGATGCTTTCTGCTACAAGTAGCATATAACCCTCTTCCTCCATTTTTTTTTCTTTTTTTCTTTTAAAGATTTTATTTTTATTATTTTCAGAAAGAGAGGAAGGGAGAGAGGCAGAGAGGGGGAGAGACACATCAATGTATGGTTGCTTTTCACCTGCCTCCAGCCACAGACCTGACTGGAGACCTGGTTATGTGCCCTGGCTGGGGAATCGAACCTGCGTTTGGGTTGGAAGGCCGGCACCGTATCCACTGTGCTACCAGCCAGTTTTTTTTTTTTTTTTTTTTTTTTTTTTTTTAAGAGTACAAAGAAATCTCTCATGTAACAAGAGACAGAAGTAGGCAGACTAAGGTTGGTTGATTCGGCAGCTCAGACCCAGGCTGTGTCCATGGCTCTGCTCAGACTTCCTCCTTGGAGAGGAGCTTTGTTCTCAGAATGGTTCTCCTCATCATCCCAAATGGCTGTCAGACACTTCTGGGAGATGCTTCTCATCCATCTGGTGGAAGAGAGAAAAACCTCCTCCCAGGGAGGAGATACAAGTTCTTCCCTTTGGGCTCTCTGGCTAAGGTCATCGGTGTGTCCACTCCTGGAGCACTAACAGTTGCCAGAAGAAAGGCGCCAATTGTCTTGAGCTAATTGTCTGTTGAGGGATAGACATTATGAACCAACCCCAATGTCCATTGCCAATACTGCTCAGGATCCCCGCCACCATCATCCTTCACACACAGGCACACATATACTCACATTTTTACTTCACTTTTTGTTTAATTAAATTTATTGGGGTCTAAAACCACAATGAGATACCACCGAACACCTATCAACATGGCTATCGTCAATAAATCAACAAACAACAAGTACTGGTGAGGATGTGGAGAAAAGGGGAACCCTTTTGCACTATTGGTGGGAACGCAGACTAGTGCAGCCACTGTGGAAAACAGCATGGAGTTACCTCAAAAAATTAAAAGTGGAACTGCCTTATGACCCAGCAGTTCCACTTCTGTGAATTTATCTGAAAAAACCTGAAATACGAATTCAAAAGAATATATGCACCTGCATGTTCATTACAGTATGATTTACAATAGCCAAGATTTGGAAGCAGCCAAAGTGTCCAGCAGCAGATGAATAGATAAAACAATAATGGTACGTTTGTTAGGTAGTAGCTAGGAACGAGCAGCCGGGGGGCAGGTAGAGCAGGGCCCCTGCCATTGCATTCTAACAAAGAACAACTTAAAACAGGAGGCTAGAAACAAAAGAGAGACATGTCTAGGTCTCTAAGACATGTCAAGTCCTAAGCCCTGTCCAATAAGATTGCCAGGTGTTCCAAACCTCACAAGCAAAACTATAATAGCGCAGGAGGAAGGGAGTCCTTGAAATCCTGTGTTTATCATCTTCACTAGCTGGGAAAGAAAGCCTTTGTGACTGTCCCAAGATCTGGAAGGGGGGGGAGGAGGGAGAACCTAGAAACTGACTAAAGTATATAACCACTGAACCCCAGGAGTCGGCACACTAAGATGATCTGAGTGCCCCCTTGTAGCCAGGTGCTCAAGTGTATAGAACAAACTTACTAGCAAACTTATGAACAACTTTATTTCCTCTATTCATGGGGCATTCAGATTAGCCAGGTACCTGCTTACAGCTTCATGCACAAGTGCATTTCATAAACAAACTTGCTATCTCACTTTCACTAGCATTTGACCCTCATCTGAATTCTTCTCTTGTAAGCAAGGCAAGAGCCGAGGAAGAGAAACCCCCTGACCCAAGTCTCCCTGGTAACACATATACACAAGTGAATACTACTTGGCCATAAAAAAGGAGTTTTTTTTATGACTCTTGCAGCAGCATGAATGGACCTGGAGAACATTATGCTAAGTGAAATAGGCCAGTCAGAGAAGGACAAATATCATATGATTTCATTCATATCTGGAATCTAACGAATAAACTGAACTAACAAGCAAAACAGAGACAGACTCATAGATAGCAGGATGATAGTTCTGGGAGGCAAGTTGTGGGGGTGGAGGGATTGAGCAAAAATGAAAGAGGACGCATGGATACTGAGGACGATGTTGTGGTTGTGAGAGAGGGGAGTATGTGGAGGTGGAAGAGGGTCTAAGGGGGGATAAATGGAAATGGGGAAAATACAATAAAAATAAACTATTAAAAAAATTAAAAATCATCCCCTTAAAATTTATTGGGGTAAAATTATTAATAATATATAAGTTTCAGGCCTACAACTTTTAATACATCATCTGCACGTTCCATTGTGTGCAAAATCTAGTTTTCTTTCGTCACCATAAATTGACCTTCTTTATCTTCTGCATCCCCCCTTCCCCTCTGGTAACCTCCACACTGTTGTCTCTCTGTTTTTGAGTTTGTCTGTTTGTTTTGTTTATTCATTTGTTGCTCTTTGTTTAATGTGCAACATATGAGGAAAATCGTATGGTTCTTGTCATTTTCCATCTGACTTATTTCACTTAGCATAATACAAGATTCATCCATGTTGTTGCAAATGGGAATATTTCATCATTTTTTATGGCTGGGGACTCACATTCTTTATACCACTTGCCTTCTCTCCCTTTCATTCAGTGGTAGTTATTACCCAAGGAGAAATATCACACAGGGAAGCAATTAGACAAAAACTTTAGAGTTTCAAATGTTTAGGTTTTCAAGTGAGAAAAATTTCAAGGTTAGAAACTTTCATGCCAGAGTCTGCAGCCTGTGATTTGTCCAGGAACAGACTGAACTGAAGAGAAGGGCCGGGGCCTCTCAGGGGTACCACATGAGAAGAAATGAAATGCCTCAAGCACAGTGTAAAGTGAGGGAAGAGAAGGGCCTTGGGAGACTCCTAGAGTAGCCGCAGAAGATCATCTGGAGAACTAACCAACAACGATGTAAGAGGAGAATTAGAAGAGCTAGGCCTCAGAAAACCCCGGTAAGAGGAAGCTGTTAGGAAGTGGCTGGAAGCTTGGGTTAGGGAACAGTTGGAAAATTGGGGGTTTATCAACAAGGGAGATGGTAGAGAGCTCAGTAAGAGCAGCTTCCAGCCAGGGTAGTGTTAGAGATAAAACCTGCTCAGTTGCAGAGTGAATGAGAGATTTGAAAGGGGAGAGCAGACTACTCTTGAGATGTTTGACTATTAAGAGAAAGAACCAGAGCAAAGAAACACCTGTGTTTGAGAAGTGACACTTAGAAGAAAAACTAGACCCATAATTTTCAAACTGTGAGTCATGAAACAGTGTCATCAAATTATTGTGTCAAGATCAACCTTTTTTAAGAAAATAGAAAAATGTAGAGTGTGGTAAAACTTTTATTTTCAATGTACTTACATACATTTGTATTGGGTTGCTGTATAAAATTCATTTTTTCATCTTAGATTTTGTTTTAAAAAATGAGTGAAAACAACCAGACTTGAACATGTTTAAATGCTGGGAAAAATTAGAAAGAATCAAGTTGTCACAAATGAGCCCAGCTGTCTACAAAAATGACACCACCTCAGACTCGGCTGTGATTGAAGAGATTGTGTTGAGAAGTCACAATCCAATTCTAATCCAGAGGATCTGATGTTAACCTCAAAAAGACCAGGTTGGGATTTGCCTGTAATTAAGAAAGCTTATAACACATTGATTTTATTGTACTCTGCTTGTTAGAAGAAGGGAGGTAGTTTTCAGGACATCTATAAGAAGGTCATCTCTTAGAATTCATACCATTCCTAGAGAGAATCAGAGTGTGGCAGGCACCTGTACCCTGAACCCCAGGGAGGGGCCCACTGTTGCAGCAGGGGCCATTCTTCATGGGCCACCTGCAGCAGGTGGAAGGAGTTCAGTTATCTGGGTTGCAAAGACCAGAGACTAACCAACTATCTCAGGCAAAGGAGAGTTCATGTCGAGGTACACACAGAAGGAAGGGGTGGGGTGGGCATTGCTTCACAGGGACCTAGAAACACCTGTGTGACCTGGTGGACCAAGAAGAAGGGTTCTGCAGCCCGCCAGGCCTCACAGAGGCTCACAGAGGACAGCAACAGCAGGAACAAGCTCACCGGACCCAAGGTCCTGCTGCTTCTATTGCTCCTGTCACAATGAGCAAATGAGCTCTCCCTCTCCCCTGGTTTTGCTTACTCATAGTTTCTTCTTACTTGGGTTCAATTGTCCTATGACTTTCATGCCTGTTAGCAACTGAATAGCAACCTCTAGGTCCTTCTTTGGCTCTGCTCTCACTTCCTATCACAGAAGATGCCCTCTTTACTAGCCTTGCCAGGTTCATTGGCACCCTCTGTTCCTTCTTTGGGATATATCAACAAACATCCAAAGCCCTGGGCTTTTGTTGGGGCTGATGGTCTGCTTTGTCTCCTGTGCCCTTCTGCTCCTATCGGTTAACAAATATTGTTAAATGCGTAACTGATTTTGGCTGTATTTGTTCCTAAACCTGTTTTTGACACTTGTTATAAAATCTCATAGTTCAAGAAAATATTTTTAAACTAATAAAGAGGGTGAAAAGCACACTATTTAACACATGACATGGTGGTTAAAATCTGCATTTAAATCTTGGGATCTACTTACTAGATGTATGACTGAGAAAGATACTTCACCTATGCCTCAGTTTCCTCATCTGCAAAATGGAAACAATAGAAGCTATTTCATAGAATTGTTATGAAGATTAAATGAGAGCTGAATGAACTTGGCTATCCTGTAGGCAGGAGAATGGGGTGATGTGGCCCCTATACTGCTTCCCTCAGCAGGGTAACAAGGGACCTTATAAGCTCTAAACTAAGGATCACCATTTCAGTTGGTCTTTAACAGTATAAGCATCATGGCCCTGGCTGGTGGCTCAGTGAATAGGCACCCTCTTGCAAACCCTAAGATCACTGGTTCAATTCAGGGCACATAACTAGGTTGCAAGCCAGGTCTCCAACCAGGTCCATAGCTGGAGTCAGGTGAAAGCCAGCCATACACTGATGTTTCTTTCCCTTTCTTCCTTTCTTCCTCCCTCCCTCCCCTTCTCTCTAAAAATAATGAATATTTTAAATCTTAAAAACAAACAAAAAAAAAGAAATAGCTATTCAGTTACCCTTGCTCCCTGACTGATGTTGCTCAGTGGATTGAGCATTGCCCTGAAACTTGAAGGGTTCTTGGTTCAGTTCCCAGTCAGGGCACATGCCTGGGTGGTGGGCCAGGCCCCCAGTTGGGGGCATGCAAGAGGCAACCAATCTATGTTTCTCTCATACATTAATGTTTCTCTCTATCTTTCTAAAAATAAATAAAAGAAAATAGCTTAGGAGGGGCAGTCTCTCCCCAGTTTGAAAGGGTTTTTTAAAAAGATGTCAAAACACTATACTGTTTAAAAATTATACGTATATTATACATGTATAAATGATGATGGATGCCTGTAATGTGAGTAATAAATGGCTTGTCCGCAGCATATCCACATTTCCTGGCCCTCCTGGTAATTTTTTTGAGAATATCATGAACATAAGTACAGCTCACTGGTTTGGAGATCCTGTGTTAGAATACTGGATTAAGATTTGTCTACTTTAAAAGATAATTTATACATTTTACAACATTTAACAAAATTCTTATAACTCTTTGCCCACATAGTATGCTTAGAAATTTCTGTTACAGAATGGAAAGTGCTGGCTTCTTAATACCTCTCCACTAGTGAAGATTATAAAAGGGAAATACTAGGTAACACCAAGCCATATCATCAAATGTGACCATAAATGAACCTCTCTTCACTACCCCTTTCAAGACAAAAGAGCCTCAAATATTCGAAATGAAAAAAAAAGTAAACCTCATAAGCAGAGGGCTAAGAAACCATTGCAAATTATGTCTGATGCCTACTTAATATTTGGGTATAGTAACTTAAAAAAATTATATATATAGATACATACATATATATATCACAAGTATAGAAAACCTCTTATTTTGGCTGACCTCTGCCTCTTTTTATTGCAAAATTATTTATTTATTTATTTGTAAATATTTTATTTATTATTTTTAGAGAGAGAGGAAGGGAGAGAGGCAGAGAGGGAGAGAGACACCAATGTATGGTTGCCTTTCTCCTGCCTCCAGCTATGGACCTGGCTGGCGATCTGGCTTGCAACCTGGCTGGGAATCGAACCAATGACCTTTGGGTTCGCAGGTCAGCACCTTATCCACTGTGCCACCAGCCAGGGCACAAAATATTTTTAATCTCAATTCATTAATTGGAGCAAAGAGAAGGGAGCCTACCTTATTTTAGCAAGTTCCTAAGTAAGATATTTATAAGGACAATAGACAACCTTTGAAGTATTTAAAAGCAGGTAACATGGTTTTTAAAGCCCAGTGTTTAGCCCTGGCTGGTGGTGCAGTGAATAAGGCACAGGTCTTCGAACCCAAAGGTCATAGCTGGAGGCAGGTGAATGGCAACCATACATTGATGTCTCTCTCTCCCTCTCTGCCTCTCTTCCCCTCTCTCTTAAAAAAAAATAATTTTTAAGCCCAGTGTTGAACTCATGGTTTTCAATATATTTAGACACAGATATAAATGTAAATGTGGTATGTACATTTGTGTGTGCACACATGCATGAGTGTAGTGTGTCCCTTAGCTCTGTCCACTGATAGAGCCAGGAACAGCAATATCCTAACATCAATGAGCACAGCTAGTGTCCAACTCTTGGTTTCAAATAGCATTCTCTATTAAAAGCAACCAGAGCTCCTTGGAGAAATGGCTGATTCCAGAGCTGATGCAGGGAAAGTATAAATTGAGCCTAAAACATGTTGTTACACCAGAAAGAAAACTAGAAATGCTAAAAAGGCTACAGTTGAGGAACCATAGTGTTGCCACCCTGAAGCTGCCTTTTTGGGATATTGATTTAAAGCTGTTTGTTTAAGAAACAGAAGACTCATAAAGAACCTTTGATCCTCCTCTCCTTTCTGCCCCAGAGATTCAAATAGAAAAACCTGCTTCGGGGAAGGAAATTTTAGGATGCTGGGCTCAGTCTGCATAGCCTAATTTGAATTAGTATGGTAAAGAAAAGGGGCCTGTTAGACTAGATACCTCAGTGTTCCTTTGTTCCCGAGTTGCCTAGCAAGAATTTGCCTGCCGTGTATGTTCTGTTTTCCCTCAAAACCTGTAAATCGCCCATTCTCATTTCTGAAATTCAAGACTCCATTTTCTCTTTTCTCCAAAATGTCTCATACCCGATGTTGCTCCATGGTCTGGAATTTTCCTGCTTATGTGAATTCCCCATGTGCATGCATTAAAATTTTTTTATTTTCCCTTGTTAAAACTGTCTCTGTTAATTTGGTAATTAGCCCAGGTAGGACTTAGAAGGTGGAAGGAGGTATATTAACCATTTTAGCCCCCACATAGTCATGCTGAAGGATACAGAAGACAACTTGAAAGTGCCCCCACTGACCAAATCAGACAACTTGAGTATCAAAATAAACAACATTAGTCATTGGCTTATAATCCACTGAATAAAATAGAAATTTATGAGTCCAGGCTGGTATAATTAAGTAAATAAACTGAAAATGTGATGAGGAATGAACTATTTACATAATCTCAAAATCTTTCCCCCAATCCTTACTAATTACAAAGAGGAAAGAGTAATTTACAGTAAAGAAACCTGGCAGATGCTACTTTAGTTAAGTAATCAAAATGAAAGGATATATGGAAACAGGCACCACCTGATAGGGCACAATAGGAAAAACAGTAGCATTTCTGTGACAGTCCTGCAAAAGCTGTACACCTGAGTATAATTGTAAGGAAATATCAGACAAACTCAAGCTGAAGTGTTGGGGACCCCCGACCTGCAGAGATCCCCTGGTGTTACAGATAAATTGAAGACTTCCCAGGCAGCTTGTGCCAGAAGGCCGGCAAATGTCTAAGAGACAAATGCCTCGATTGCCTTCCTCCGAGGTCTTTTATTGAGTGCAGTAAACTTAAGGGCATATAGCATGCATGTGAAGCTCATCAATTAATGTTAAACAGTGCTAATTACAGAAAAGAGATATTGTTCAGGAATAACAACTGAAGGAATATTGAGATCTCCCTCAGGTCAGGGTGTGTTGGACACAAAAACTTCAGATGGCTATAAAATAGGGAGGGTGAGTTCATTTTGAGTTAAAATTAAAACCTCCGCTGCTGGTACAATAAAGTGATCAAGTGAGGTAAAAAAACAGGGCAAGCTTTAAAGGACATAAAGCATTTTCTTGTGGCCTGATTTCCATGAGGGCCTATGAGCTATAGCATCAAGGCACGTATGCACCCAGCTCTCCTGGTTTTCTAATCAGATCTTACAGGCTTCATTTCCTTCACCTGGCCTGTGCGGGGCTCCCAGTCTCAATACTTTCCCAGGGGGAACCCAACACTGAAGGACATTCAATTTAAATAAGTAAATAAATAAATAAATAAATAATACTTGCCTGTAATCCTCAAGGTCATGAGAGTCAAGATTTAAGAACTGTTCCAGATTAAAGGAAATCAAAGAGGTATGACAATTAAACAGAACACATTACTGTGGACTGGATCCTTTTGCTATAGATGGCATCACTTTGAAAACTGGTGACACTTAAATGCAGTCTGAGGTTTAGAAGTGGTAAGAATACATCAAAGCATCAGTGTTCTTTTCCTGGTTTTCACTGTTGTATGTGGTTATGTAGGCAAATTTCCTTGTTAGCAGGAAATATGCACTAAAGTACCAGGGTGGGAAGACGGTGGGGCAATATACTGACAACTTATACTCAAATGCTTGAGTTAAAATTTTTTTGACTATTCATGGAAGTTTTCCATTTGATGTAGTTTCACAACAACAGGTTTGAAAAAGGGTTATTCTTGGGAACAACTGTATATGGTTTCCCACAAATCATGTTGCCCCTAGTATGGCTACTGTTTAATATAATATTAGAAGTTCTGTACAATGATGTAAGAAAAAATGACAAAAATCAAACAAAACAAAATAAGAAACCCAATAAGGTATAAAAACTGAAAGAGAATATATAAAATTTTTTATTTACAGAAGGCATAATTATCTTTATAGAAAACCCAGTGCTCGCTTCGGCAGCACATATACTAAAATTGGAACGATACAGAGAAGATTAGCATGGCCCCTGCGAAAAAAAAAAAAAAGAAAACCCAGCAGAATTAATAGAAAAACAAGGAAAACCAAGAAAAGAGCTTATTAAGGATGCCAGCTACAAAATCAATTATCTTCCTCTACATACCTAAGGGAAATATTTGCAAAGTAGACATGAGGTAAATATATGACTATACAGTAAAATCTTATAAATCAACAAGAATAAAATCAGAAAAGCCAATGGGAAAAAAATGTACAAAGCATGTGAGTAGGCATTTCAAAGAGGATGAAGCTCTACTGACTCTCTACTGACTAACAAGAATATGAAATAACACCCAAACTCACTAATAGTCAGAGAAATGCAATTTAAAATAACCAGGAGTCTGCATAATACCCTTTATAATTAGAAAGCTGTATAATACTAAGTGTTGGAGAGAATAGAGGTGATAAGACTTTTCAAATGATATTAAGAATTTAAACAGATGCAGATATTCCAGAAAACGTTCATGGTAGGACTTCGTGAAGTTAAACTTCACTAAGCCTCATGACCCCAAAATGCCACTCTTGGATATATATCCCAGGGAAATACTTGAATGGGTTCACAGGGGACCAGGTAAGAAGATAATTTTCTAGAATTGCTTGTAGATGTGCAAGATGGTTAATATGATGGGTGCCTACTATGGAATTCTATGTAGATGTCATAAGCAATGAACTAGATTAGATATACCAATAAGGATGGATCCCAAATATGGGATTGACTAGAAAAAAGTAAAAACAGAATCAAATGGCAATGCCATTTCTGCAAATTAAAAACACATATATCAGACAACCTGTAGTAGGCTGAATAATGACCTCCAAAAGATGTCCATATCTTAATCTCTATATCTGTGAGTCATCTGAATATGGCAAAATGGGTTTTGCAGCTATGGTTAAATTCAGGACCTTGAGATGGGGATATTGTTCTGGATTATATGGTAGACCTTATGTAATTATAGGATATTTATGAGAGAGTGGCAGAAGTGAGTAGTGCCATGATAGAACAAGAAGTTACAGAGAAGGGAGGAAAGCTCGAAATCTCTTTTTATTTATTTATTTTCTTTTAATTTTTTAAATTTAATTTTATTGTTCAAAATCTCTTGAAGCTAGAAAAGGCAAACAAAAAGACAGAAGCCCTTAGAGGGAATGGAGCTCTGCCAATACTTAATTCTAGATTTCTAACCTTCAGCTGTGAAAAAATTAATTTGTATTGTTTTAAGATACTAAATTGATGGCCTTTTTTACAATACTAGTAACAGGAAACTAATATACAACCCTACATATTTTATAAGCATACGTGCATATTTGGGAACATATATCAAGCACATTTGAGTGGTGTCTATAGGGGAGAGAAATATGAAAGCAGAATGAAAGGGAATGATAGAATAAAACACAAGAGGTGGCTTGTACATTGATGAAAACCCTATGCTATAACCTGAAGAAGATTACATCAACTGTCTGCAGAAAAGGTCCAACAAAGACAAACAGAAGTAGGTCATTCTGACCGCTGTGTAGAAAACAGGTTGGATGCTGACAGGCATGGTGGATATTTTGAGCACTGGCTCCTTTAAAGACTTCTCTGATATAATGTCAGCCTCCTTTGTACCTTGAATCTGTGAAGCTGGTGCCCTGAAGAACAGGCATAAATATTTTGGTTATTGAAAGGTATGCCTCTCATGATAAATCACTCATTCCCTCTCACAAATTTTATTTAGTGTGAATCAATCAAGATCTACCACGGGTAGCCTGACAAATTCAAGTTTCCAAGTTTGTGAAGATAAGAGCCAACCTGCACTGTGATGACTACCTTAAAATCAAGTAAAACCATGGTGCAGCCAACCTCCATCCTGGCACCTCCCCAAACTTAAGCCTCATTCCTTCTTTATCCCAAATGCCTAGCCAAGATCCTCACACACAGTAAACACACGGTGCTTGTTAATAATCATCCCTGCTGGCCTAATGGTTAGAACTTGGCATATTCATAGTACCTGTTAGTGGGGTAAGGTGACCCTCCCTTTCCCTTGACTCGGACCATCTTGCTAGTTTTATTTCCTATATTGTCTCTACCCCCGAGGACTCAGTATTCTCAGAATACTCTACATTCTTTCATGTCCATTTGCCTTTGCAGATTTTATTATTTTTAGAGGGGAAGGGAGAGAAGCAGAGAGGGAGAGAGGCATCAATGTGTGGTTGCCTTTCACCTGCCTCCAACTACGGATCTGGCTGCAGACCTGGCTTTCAACTTGGTTGTGTGCCCTGGCTGGGGAATCGAACCAGTGACTTTTGGATTCAAAGGCCGGTTATGTTCTCTTTCTAAAGAGAAAGTTCGAATAGTATTTCTTCCTGATCTCTCAATGCATTCATTTGATCAATATTAAGCGTCTTTACAACCTGGACATAATGCAAGGCATTAAAAACGAGAGAGTAAGCCAAGCATAAAGGGTCACCACCTCCCTCGAGGCTTAGCAGGGGAGTTTGAGTTTAACAAATATAATTTATTATGTTCACTTTGATGAGTACACAATTACCAATTGAGGTTACATGCTCCGAGGAAACATACACTGTTCTTTGAGATTACTTAACCAAGGTATCTTTTTAGATTAGAGTGGGTTATAATAAGTAAAGGGGCTCAAGGAAGGCCTCTCAGAGGAAATGTTTTCTTTAAGTGTATGAAATGGCATCCCCAAAGCCTAGCGCCACACTCCGACCAGCAACCGACAGAGGTAGATGGCCCCAATCAGGACCACCAGCACTTTCCACAATACGGTCAAAACGGTCTTTCCCTCGCCGGTCCCAAGACCTCGCGAGAGTACGACAGAACCAGTTATTACCCAGACCTGGGGCGCCAAGCCTTCCTGGCTTCCGACCAGCCTCATTTTTACTCTTTCTTCTCCTTCCAACCTACGCTCCGCTCTTGGATTGGCTGATTGAATCGGGTCCGTTTTTTTTTCCTGGCTAGGAAGTGGTTCGACAACTAGTCCTATTGTCCCCGCCCCCTGAGCCTTCGGATTGGACAGCTGAGTCAGGTGTCACGCGCCTCCGAGAGCTCAGACGAGCCAATCGGAGGCTTGGTGTATTTTACAAACTGAGGAAATAGCAGCGGCAGCAGCCGAGTCAGAGAAAAAGCGAAGTAATAGGGGCATCCCTGAGGGGTTCTGGGGGAAGGTGCGGCACTGGGATCTTGCAGGGAATGAGGGCTGTGGAGGTTCATAAGGCGAGGCAGCTCGGGATCCTAGGGCGAAAGAGTAGGCTCAGGGAGTCTGAAAGTGGCACTCAGAAGAGCCGGCCTTGCTGGCTCCGGGTCTTCTGGGCGCAAGGATTTGAGCGAAGGTGGAAGTATCAGGGATGTGAGGACAGCTCCAATGCCCAAACTGGCTGACTTTTGATCCCTGATCCTGTCTTCCTCCCCGTTTTAGTTAGAGCCGTAATGACGACCTTCCAAACCAAGAAAGATCCTGTCGTCCGCGGGGTATCACCCACCCCTAGCAAGATTCCAGTACCTTCCAATAGACGCCCACCTCTCCCCACGATCAAGCCCTGCACGCTGGACCAGGAGAACCAAGATCCAAAGGTAAGAGGGTTTGGCGGTTAAGGCAGTAGCCACAAGGAGGCAGCACACACCAGCAGTGTACCCCAACACTGTATATTTTTTGTTCTCCCCTCCCACAGAGATTGGAGCAGAAGATCAGTATTCAGCATCCCCTTGTTGACTCAGCATGCCCCAGGCCGAAAGCCCCGCATCAAACAGAGAAATCAGAGAGATTGGTGGGGAGCACTCTGCTTCGGAACCCCTTGGAGGAGCTCAGGTCTAGCCCTAGGGGACAAAATGTGGGGCCTGGGCCTCCTCCCCAGACAGGTACCTGTTGGAGGCCTATAACACAATCTCCTTGGCTCGTTCGGGGAATGGGGTGGGGATAGTGGAGTTTGGGGGCTTTGCACTCCTCCAGTCTCATGCTGACTATAAAAGTCCTTTCTGGTTTTGTTCCTGGAAAGCTCTTTGCTCTTAAAAGCCCTCTCCTTCCTTCAGCCAAATGTCATCCCTTCTAAAGCCCTTTCCAGCTTTCCAAGCGCAATCAATTGCTCTGTTTTACTACTTTGCTACTCATTTATAACATGTCCATACTTTGGTTTGAGTCTGTTATCTCTATAGTTTGATGATAGCTTCATGAGGATGGGGACTTTGTCTTATTTATCTCTGGGCCCCAAGGCCTAGAATAGTGCCTTATGTAATCTTCTATCAACTTCGGTGAGTTGAATCCTATTAGGTGAGTCCTATCATATGAGTCTCTGGCTCACTGTTGTACTTTAAGGTGACCACACTAGGGTACCTGGCCTCTCAGCTTTCCCTCTTCCTGTTCCATCTCACCTTTCCTTCTCTTCCTTTGCAGAGGTTCCAGGGGCCATAGAGTTTGTGGCTGACCCTGAGGCCCTGGCTACTATCCTGTCAGGTGAGGGGGTGAAGAGCTGTCGCCTGGGGCGCCAGCCCAGTCTAGCTCAGAGAGTACTGGTTCGAGGCAGCCAGGGAGGCACCATCCGAAGGGGCCAGGTAATGAGACAGGATATGAGATCAGGCTGGGGTGGACTGAGGAAGGAATCCTGAGCTGATAGCCTCTTTTGGGGTCCCAGGGTGCCCGGGCCTCCGCATATTTGGCCCCCAGAACTCCCCAAAACCGACTGCACCCTGCCAGGGCTTCCTGCTTTTCAAGGCTGGAGGGACCAGGACCCCGAAGCCAGAGCTTGTACGCCCAGAGGCTAGAGGCTGTGGTGAGTGCCCGTGAGGGGGGCTGATACTCAATGCTACCAGGAGCTCCTTCCAGAGACAAAACTGATCCTTGGGAGAGAAGGTACCTCATAATGAGCTAAAGGGGTTCTGTGGAGGCAGATGGAGTTGGTGGTAGGCCTGATGGTTTGGGGCCCACCTCTGAATCTGCTCTTTGCTTTTGCTTTTATGGGTCAGATTCCACCTTCAGGACCTTCCTTTCACCCCCCTGCTCGTCCTAGCCTCAAGGAGCTAAAAAGAGAAACAGGTGGCAGCAGCAGGTGAGGAGGATGGTCATTTGGAAAAGAATAATCCAGTGTCCTATACAGGGGTCCCTCAGAGCTGGGGCATTCCAGCAGCTTTAAGACTTCCTACCAACACATGAAGGGAAGGGAGAACCTTTGTGGGTTGGTGGGAAGTCCTTCATGACTGACCAGGTGAGCCCTTGAAATAGGATGCAGACACTGCTAGTCAGACCTCAGTAGGACATCGGTTTCTTCAGATTGTGGTGTGAGGGGGCAACAGTGATAGGTCCTGTCTCTTGTTTAGTGGGTAGATCACAGACTGTGTCAATAAATGGAATCTGGTTTTTTGTTTGTTTGTTTATTTTAAGATTTTATTATTAATTTTAGAGAGAGGGGTAGGGAGAGAGGCAGAGAGAAGGAGAGAGAGAGACATCAATGTATGGTTGCCTTTCACCTGCCTCCAGCTACAGATCTGGCTGGAGACCTGGTTATGTGCCCTGGCTGGGAATCGAACCAGCAACCTTTTGGTTCACAGGCCGGCGCCTTATCCACTGTGCCACCAGCCAGGGCTCGGAATCTGGGTTTGATTCCTGACTCTAAGCAAACTTATTAGTTATGTAAGCTTGCCTTAACCTCCATGCTTCAATTTCTTTAACCTGTCAAATGAGGATAATATTTGTGTCATCGTTAGAGGTTGTTGTGAGAATTAAATGAGATGATGTTTGTAAAGCAGTTAGCACAGTGCCCAGCTCATACTTGATATTTAATCATTGCTAGCAGCTGTTCTTATTATCATCAGGATTTCAGTGAGTCAGGCCTCAGGATTGCTCCAGGAGACCCCAGTCCAGCCTGGTGAGTGTGTCTGGCCATGGAAAGAGAACAGAGGCAGGTGGGCTGTCTATAGTGGGGATCAAGAAGTAAATGCTTAATAAGGGGTGGGGGGTGGGGGGCAGATCTGAAGGAGTTGGAGAGGTAAAGACCTTCTTGATAGGCCAAAGGTTGGCCCAGTTGCACTTGCATCAAAAGAGGTAGTCCTCATTCCGATTCTTTCCCTGTCACTCCCTACAAGAATTGCCTTCTACTCACTATTTTACCCTCAGCCCCTAAGAACCATCAGCATACCCTGAGACACTAAGGGTATTCAGATTAATAAGTGATTACCGAGATAGTTCTGGGCTCTAAAGAGATACTGGATGGCTCCCTACCCCTGATGGGGCAGTGGAGGCTGTCAAATTGTTATACCATCTTTAGAGGTTGCAAAGCCCTGTGCTAAACTTTGGTGGGTGTTCCAAATACTACAGCAAAATTTCCTATCTCCTAGGTTCCTCTCTCCTGGATGGAAAACATGAAGTTGTCACTCACTCAGATGAAGAAGGAAAGGGCCCCCTCGGGCTAGCCAAGTGGGTTCCATTAAGAGGAACCCAAGAGATAACCCACACCAGGGTGAGATGGGACCCCCTGGGGTAGGGGAGGAAAGATGCTTGGGGAAATTCTCCAGTAGCAGCCAGCACTGGGGATTGTGGGTAGAGCCAGGTGGTCCTGGGCCTCAGATGTTAATTAGATCTGGGTTTGCTCCCTATGGGCCCAAGCCCTCTCCTGAGTGGGACTGGCCTCTTTTTACCAGTGTGTCTAGGGTTTGAAGGTGAGAGGTCATATTCTGGTATATATCACCATCAGAACAGTGCTGAGATATCTGACACTTGTCAGCCAAAGCATTCATTCATTCACTCTACAAGTATTTATTGATCAGCTACTGTTTGTCAAGCACTGTTCTGGTTTCTGGATACACAGTAGCAAGTAGGTGCACATTCTAGAAGGGGGAGGCAAAAAGTAAACACATGATAAAGTATATGTTATGTCAGATGGTGATAAATTCTCTGTAAAAAAGAAAATAAGGCACTGAAGAGGAAGTGGAAGTGAGAAGGTGGTATTGCGATTTCAAATAATTTGGTCAGAGGGATCTTATTGAAAAGATGATATTCAAGTGAAGACCAGAAGGATTGAGGGGGTAAGCCATCCAAGTATTTGGAGGAAGAACATGCCAGGAGAACTGCTGATGCAAAGGCCCTGAGGAGGGAATGTGCTAGTTTTTTTAAGGATCAGCAAAAAGGAGATGGCAGCAAGACTGGAGTAAGGAGAATGACAGGAAGTGAGGTTAGAGCAATGACAGGATTAGGCTGGGTAAGGATTTACATACCAGTGTTAGACCTTGGGTTTTACTTGGAATAAGCAGAAAGCCATGGGGAGAAGGAATGAACAAAGGAGTGATATGATATGATTAGATCTTAAAAGAATCACACTGGCTGTTGTAGTGAGAACAAGACCTAGGAAGGCAAGGGGGAAGGGATCAATCTTCTACCTTGTTCCTCTTCACAGGACACCCGGGACTGTCCTTCCCCTGGCCATGGGGAAGGACCACCCATCACCCATCCATCCCCCTTTGGATTGGCTCAGCGTGTTCCCTCTCCTGGCCCCTCTGTTTCGGTTTGTATCCATAGCTCCTAGGGGTTGAGCAATGGCAGAACAGTTTGGCTGGGATCCCTGCAAGGTCTAAGTTTTGCCACTACTCAGCCCACCCCATCTCTCTCCAGACCTCACGTTCAGTGTTGCGGCGTCTTGCCATTCGCCCGAAAACCCAATTCACACCCATCCGATTGGCCCCCAGAGCTCAGCAGGTAAGAGAGGGCAGGGGAGGTAGCTGACATAAGAAGGGAAAGAATGGGTACAGGAAGTGTTATGACAGCTTGCTTCTGTCCCAGGTCCAACGTTTGAGTGACCTCTCTCCTCAGTCTTGCCCTGAAGAGCCTGCCCCAGCCTGGGTAAGTGCCTGAAGTCTTCCAGTGTGGAAATCCCTCACTCTATCCTGTTGACCTGAGGCCCAACAGCTTGAGGCCAGTGGGCTCTTTAGAGAAGTGATCTAACTCTCCAACTCTCCCTACTTCTCTGCTGTCTCTCTTAATCTTAGCCAAGGACCTCTCAATGAAGTACCTGCTTCCTTCCTCATGAGAGTGGGACTCAGACTGGTCATCCTGTCCCAGCCAGGCCTCCTCACATGGTCTGTCTCTCTTCCCTTGTGGCAGGAGCAGATTGCAGTCCGGTTATTTGACCAGGAGAGTTGTAAAAGGTTGCAGGAGGCGTCTGGGAAATCACCTGCGTCAACTCCTCATGGGTCCCACCCCAGTAGAACCCCCAACTTCCAGGAGCTGAAGATGCAGGTGAGTCTGAGTGGACTACAACTTTGATGCCTGATGGGCATGACAGGGCTGGGGAAGGGAGAAATGGAAGGAAAGTGGATACGGGAATAGAACAGTGTGGGTAGAGACGAACCCACATCTTGACATCACACCGGTGTACTCTCTCCAACCTACAGCGCATCTGTATTCTGCAGCAGCTTTTGCAACAGGAGGTTGAGGGGCTGGCAGGGAGCAAGTGTGCCCCGCTTAATGGAGGCTCCTCTCTGGATATGGTTGAACTTCAGCCCCTGCTGGCAGAAATTCCTAGAACTCTGAATGCCCCACAGCATAATTCTGGGGCTTCCCACCTTCCTGAACTATTACAACACTCTGGACTACCAAAGCCCTGCCTTCCAGAGGTGTGTGGGGAAGCACAGCTCTGCCCTGGAGTAGAGCCTGAGGTAGCTCAGCCCTGTCCTACAGCAGAGCCAGGGCCTCCAGAGTCCTGCCACATGAGAGAGCCCAAGATTCCAGAGCCTACCACCCAGAAACACCCTGAGGTACCTGAGGCCTGCCCCCGAGTACAGCCTGGACCCCTTCAGGCCTACTCCCCTAAGGTAGAGCCTGGGGCATCAGAGGCATGCTCCCTGAAACCTAGGAGTACAGAGTCCTGCCCACAGCCCAGCTGCTGTCAGTGGGCTCCAGCGACCACCAGTGTGACCTTCTCCTCCCAACACCCACTTTGTGCCAGTCCCCCTATCTGCTCACTCCAGTCTCTGAGGCTCCCAAGAGGCCAGGCAGGTAAGTAATTGGTTGGAAGGGGTTGTGAACAAAGAAGATCCTTGTCTCGCTGGGAGTGAGACCCCCTGCTCTGTACCAGGAGATCCCAAGCTTGCTTTCTTTCACCTACCTTATCCTGCCTGGCTCTCCTTCAGGAAGATGGGAGGAGCTGGACCTTCAGTCCCTATGCTTCTAATTGGCTTGGCCCTTGGTGGGGGATTGAGAAAGGGCCGGATAAGGTGAGAATGTACCACTCAGAGCCCATCCTGAATTCTGGCCTTTGGACCCTCAGGCCCCAGTAGTCTGGCTCCCCGAACCCTGGCCCTGAGGCAGCGCCTCAAGGCATGTCTGACCGCCATCCACGGCTTCCATGAGGCTCGCCTGGACGATGAGTGTGCCTTCTACACCAGCCGAGCCCCTCCCCCAGGCCCCTCCCGGGTCTGCACCAATCCTGTGGCCATGTTATTGGAATGGCAGGATGCCCTGGTGAGCTTCCCCATTCACAGCAAGCCTGTGAGAAGGAGGAAGGGGCAGGGGGGCAACCCTGGCTCCCTTACAGTTAGTGGGGAAGGGTGAGCTCAAATGAAGGATGACTGGGCTATAACAAGGTCTCCTCTCTCTCCAGTGTTTTATTCCAATCAGTTCTGCTGCCCCTCAGGACTCTCCGTCATGAGGCACCTGTTCCTGCCCTATCTTGGTCCTTCCTTTTAGCCTTTATTTATTGTCGGTCCATCCTATGGGATTAGGACCCGTCACCCTTTTGTCCTTCAATAAAGTTTCTGAAGTGTCTGTTTCCTTCTGGTCTGACCTAGGCCCGGTACCACTGTTGCTCTCTAGCTGTCCACATGGTGGCAGTGTCCTCCACCTTAGAGCCAGCCCTGGGCTCTCAGCAACCCCCCAAGCTCCCTCACCTTGGGTCTGTCCTGAAGAGAGGGCCATCCCACTCTTACCTCAGCAAGCTCTATGTGTGTTGGGGGACAACACTCATAGTCCCCTTTGGAGACCTGCTCTTCTCTCTGGTTCTTGAGATCAGTGCCACTTCCAGGAGCCATTAGCAACTCCCTCGTGCCCTAGAGCTCCTCTTAGAACTCTCCCTGTGTCAGGCAGAAAGCTAAGCACCAGACCCATATCCTTAGAACCTGCCCTTGTTAGTATCTGGTTGGTGTCTCCCTACAATGTAAGGTTGGAAGCGCTCCTGAAGCTGATAATACTCCTCTCCCCTTTCCCACAGCACAGCAGAAGCCCTGGGCTAGTCCTTTGCTCCAGAGGCCGACTTTGCTGGGAAGGACTAGATTTTTGTCTCTGGTAGGGTGGGTGGGAGTCCTTCAGAGGAGGATGGGTAAGGGTCAGCCCCCTGTCCCCACTCTGTGCACTAGTTAAGAGGCACACACATTCTCTGATGTCACTTTATTGGAAGAGGCAACAGCAGCTGTAGCCCCAAGGCTTAGCCCAGATTGGAGTAAAATGGAGACTGTACAGATTGAGTTTTAAATGCTAGAAAGGAATTCACTGGTTCTTCCAGTTCAGTTCAAGGAAAAGCTGCCAAGGCAGGAGCCTGGAGCCTAAAAAATGGAGACGAAGGGAGGAGGAGATGGCAAGAGGAAGTTGTTATGACAGTGGGCCAGCACCTAACCCGTTTTAACGTGCCCTTTCACCTAGATGGGCACCTTCTCTTTCCGTTCTCTCCTTCCCAAAATGCCATATCTGGCTGGTAAGGCTGTTCCCAAGCTCCCAGCAGAAGAGAGGGCCATGACTTCCTTCCCTCTCAGACTGGCTTTTCACAACCCCAACCCCACCTCTCCCCCTCTGCACACAGATGCTAGGGATCCCTTCCCAAGCCTTTCTGCTCCTCTTGCCGGGCCTCCACTCCCTGGCCACCTCCAGGAGTACCCAGAGTACCAAGAGTCCAACCATTAAGCCACCTCCAGAAGCAGGAGGGTCTGTCTGCCCCACCTCCGGGTTCTCCAAGGATGGGATGCTACCTTGGGTGGGGCCAGCTGAGGGTGGATGAGGAGGGGAGAAGACAGAGGACAGGTGAGGGGTGTGAGGGATGGAGCCCGGGTCAGTCCGGGTAGATGATGAAACCAGAGAAAGTGCTGTACTTGTTGGTGTTCCCACCGTGCACCTTCCCCCCATCCAGCTTGATGAAGACTTCATCGCCCACATCCAGGTGCAGGATGACGCTGTTGCTGGCGTAGTCATAGTTCTGGTCTGCATCCTGGGCTATGGCGCTGGCCCGGACCTACCCAAGGAGAACAGAACCTTTTACACCCTGTGTGGTGGAGCTGGAGTGATGAGAGGGGTTAGGCTAAGTAGATGTAGCTAAGCTGTGAAGGGCAGCTCAAGCACAGCTGGCTGCAGGGGCTGTGGAGGACAGGAAGAGGCCAAGAGATCTCTGAGCTTCTCAGGTGCCATTCACCAGCTGTTTGACTGGGGCAAGTTTCAGGCATTCTCGGGTCCTCAATTTGAGCTATAAGGTGAGAGGTAATAAAAGAGCCTACCTTCCAATGTCGTTCAGATTAAATGAATTACTACATGTGAAATGTGTTAGAAAAGTGCTTGGCACTAAGAAAATGCTATGAGGCTTTGTTATTAGCATTTAAAAATAAAATTAGCATGTAGGATAATGTTTAAGATTCTAAAACCCCTCTGTCCTCCTAAACATGCATTCCCATCCTCAAGGGTTAGGGAACAGGTGAATATATATATTCGAATGCAAGGGTACAGGCCTTAAATAAGAAGGTACTGCAATGATGCCTTCTTGCCTCAGTGTACTAATTCCCTTCTAAGCATCCTCTGGCGCACCCACGTGGGCGTTGCCTTCTGCTCCAACAGGTAGCCCCTCCTCCCCTCTGGCTTCCCTGCTGCTGGTTGCCTCCCGCCTCCCACCGCCAGCCCTGCCCACAACCCCCATCTTCCTGTCCCGCGGGGGCTGGTTATTAACTCATTAATTATTCATCATTATTCTAATCACTATTTACTGTCCTCAGGGCCCGCAGCGCCCACACCACGCAATACAGAGTGGGAGTGGGGGCTCCCGCCCCCTCAGAAACTGACACACTCTAGATACACACAGCCCCCTCCACCCACTCACAGCCGCAGAGACCACACACACACCTACTCAGTGCCACAGGCAGATAGAAACGCTTTTTTCATTTTCACACGGTCGCGCTCCTGCAACAACAGACACATCCATATCACACACACATTCTCACACTCCCTTGCACACATACTCTCACTCCCATGCAGACACACATACCCTCTCTTGGGGCGGCCCTGCTGAAAGGAGACCCCAATGCAGTGCCTGCGGGTCTTGAAGCTGGAGAGTAGCCTAGCAGGACCCGGGTTTCCCGTAACCAAGATGAGCACGCCTGATGCGGCAAGGCACAGTCAACACCGCCCAACCCTGTGGGGCATTCAGAGGTCACCGCTAAGTCCCAAATCTTACCCTCTGCTGCTTGGCCACCCAGCCACCTAAACCAACCCTCACACCTGAGGCCTTTCACTCCCTCTGTGTGTGTCCTGGGTCCTTGAGTATGTCCCTGGGGCTATTCTCCCAAGCCAAGGCGACGGTGGCTCCAACTCTGACCATAGGGGCAGGGAGCAACAGAACCTGACGGCCAGAGATTGCCAGTGAAGATGAGGGGCCTGGTCCAATAAGCCCCATAGTCTCTGCCTTGCCGTTTCTCCTCCAAGGCCGTCCTTTGCCCCTTTCCTTCTCTAAATGCGTACCTTCAAGCCGCCTAGCTAGTCCCTTGAGCCACCATACCATTTCTCACCTCCGCCTACCGACTCGGTATTAGCTGAGTGCAAGGCTGCTCTAGAATTGGCCCCAGGCCCTGGGACTAGCAATAGAGCTCAAGGTAAATGAGCCAGTGTTTTTCTTTTTTACCTTTCCCTAGAAAATCCAAGCTAAATGCCCTCACACAGGAATGCCTGCCGACTGTGCACTGACTGCAACTTGACTACCGGGCATTCCTGTCAGTTTGGGGAAGGGGACGGGGTTTTGTAATGAGTGCAGGGCGATTTAGAAGCTACTGGGGGAACCTGGGGCAGGATGGAGAGGGGCATCTCACCTGTCCATTCTTCATCAGGTCAGCCCACATGCTGGTGCCGTCTCCGCCGCGCATGAGCACATGGTAAGCGAAGAAGTAGACACCTGGCATAGGGCAGGTGAACTTGCCGCTGGCCGCTTCATAAGCGTTGCCCACGTTAGTCACCACGTCGTCGAAGCGCAGCACTTCATAACCTTCGTGTGGCCGCCGCAAGCCCGCGTAGAAGGCAATTCGAGGCACGTAGCCGGCAGGGGGCGCCACCCCGCCGGGGCCTGGGCCAGGAGGGCCTGGAGGACCCGGCCTTCCCGGCTCTCCCGGAGGCCCCCTGGGACCTGGTGGTCCCGGGGGCCCTCGAAGACCTGCCTTCCCGCGCCTGCCAACCTCTCCCTTGGAGCCCGGGGGAAAGGGGGGCACCGAGACAGGTGCGCCGTCGGGTCCTGGGCCTCGAGGCCCATGCGGGTCGCACACCATGCGACAACGACCCAGCATCTCGTAGTGCGCAGGCCCGCGGGAGCTGTGCACCAGGAGCGGGATAGCCACCAGCAGCAGCAGCACCATGGCCACCCCGACGGCCGCACCCGCCACCCGCTTGCGGCGGCTCAAACGCGACGCGGCCAGGGCCAGCAGATCCTCCTCACTCTTGGGCGCAATGGCGTCGGAGGCTCGGGGCGCACCGTGGGCCCCGGAGGCGGTGGCCGGGCTAGCGCCTGGGCTGGGAACACCCGACGGCTGCGCCTGGTTTCCACGTCCCTTCGGGCTCTCCCCTCAGAGGTGCAGTTCCCCAAACCTTCCGTTAAAACGAAGGTCTCAAGTGGGTTGGGCTAGGGGCAGCTGCCAACGGTCCAGAGCCCCTAGTCCTCTATTAGCCTAATGTTCCCGGGCGTCTGACATCTGCGGCTTCTTAGGCGGCTGGTTTCTTACAGATCTAGGATGCTTGCTCTCTGGACAGCTTCTATCTCAAGGATGGCGGAGCCTAGGTCCCCAGCTACCCAGACGAATCTTCTCTCCTGGCCGGAGCAGGGACTCTTCTCCGTTCTCTGGACGTCCGGGGCTCTGCGCTGAGGGTGGCACCCACCGGACGCGACCTCCTCATAGGTTTGCGCTCTAGCTCTAGGCAAGCAGTGATTCGCCTTCTACCCCAGCCGCGGCCCCAGCCTCTGCTAGGAGCCCGGGCCCCGCGTGTCTCTCCTGCTAACGTACTCCCTTTCTACGTCCCTAACCTTGCTTTCCTTCCTCCCAGGGCAGCTGTGCAGGTGGTGTGAGCAGCAGCGCGCCGGGAACTGCTATAAGCGACCCGGGGCGGAGCGACCCCTGGCGCCCAGAGCGGGAAGCGCGGGGGCGGGGCAGGCAGCGGACCCTCTCTGCTCCTGGTTGATGCTTGGCTCTAAGCGAATTCTGCTGGGGTTCACTGTTCCCACCTAGCCTTACTTCCAGCTCCTACCCTGACTTGAGTATTCCCAGAGCCCAGAGGAAACCATAAATAGCGATGGAATTTTTTAAAGGGGGGGGGTGTGTCGAGATACACACACAGAAGAAGACAGAGGTGGATTCCTGAGCTAAAAAGAGTCCCCCCCCCAAAAAAAAAGGAAAATAAAATCCAACAAACAAACGAACAAGAGCCGAGAAAAAAGAAATTTGTCACCCCACACCTCTCAGTGCCCATGATGGGAATGTCAATTATATAATAAAGAATTCAATGGTACATGTTGGCTTGAACTAGAAAAGCCAAATCTCTAGCCATCCCTAAGCTGGACCCCCCAGTGCTGGGAAGCACAGAGCAGTCGAGAGAGTGAGGGAGTAAGAGAGAGTGAGAAAACAGACTAGGCTGCAGAACCAAGCAGGAAACCGACAGGAAAGCAGGAAATGGAACAACAGAAATCAAAGAGACAGAAAGCCAGATAGAGACGCAGACACAGAGACAAAGCTTGGAAAAGAGACAAACTGACAGCCCCAGAGGGGAAGAGGAAGAGACAGAGACGGAGAGAAAGAGACAGGAGTCACGACAGGTTGACAGATCGAGGGAGAAATGTAAATGGCACGCTGCAGAGAGACACCCAGGTCCGTGTTTGGACTCCAATGTGACATATCAACTGTGGGGAAGACAAGGGGGCGGGGCGGTTCTTCAGCAAAGTGGTAGGCTCTGGGCCTGTGCATTGTGACAGTGTGCTGGCAGGTGTGGACATGGCCATGGGACCCTGGCCTTGTGTGTCCCTGGGTGAGTGGGATTGTGGATTATGTTGTCTTTGTGTGTTTGCGTATGTCTGAGGGCTGTTTGAAGGGAGGTTTAGTATTTGTCTTTCTCTTAGTCCTTAAATATGAGACCCTATGAATGCCATCTCAGGACCGGGTAGAGAGTATACTGAGGAAAACAGTCAGAAGGTGGCTGTTGTCCCTTGCTCTGCCCAGCCCAGCCCAGCCCAGCCTGAGCCCTGCCCTAGTCCCAGATTCTGTTCAGTCCTAGGATCTCTGCCACGTTTCTTCCACCTTCCTTATAGGTCTATGGTTACATAGGAACCCAGAGAAGTTGGACCACCACATTATAAATATTTGAAGAAGGGGTTTGAAGTTGGTTATGCAAATTACCATAACCAAAATGCAGATTAAATGCTAAGCAGCCTTCCGGAAGAGGTGACCGTCTGCCATTCAGGATGACCAAGAGGGAACACAAGCTTTGATAGATCATTATCTATGTTGGGTCAGAGTCCAGAGAAAAAGCTAATAGCCGCATTCTTCCTTAGGGTCTGGCCACTCTCAGAGAAAATGCTTGCTGACAGGGACCCTAGGGCCAGAGGCTTAGAGAAGGAGCTCCAGGATTGGCAAAGTAGGGATGTTTGAATACCCTGAAGGTGGACGGCTGCAAAGGGCCTCTTATAGACTAGGGTAAGCCAAGACAGGAATATGATGTGTAAAATGGAGGGCACAAGACATACTGCAGTATGATTATTGGGTGAAGGTGATTTCCTCATTTCTTGTTTCCTATACCCCTTTCTTGCATCTCCCAGCCCACAATGGTGCAGGGAGAAAGAGGTTGCTGAGGCTGGGCCTGTGTGAAGGAAGCCTCTACATGCTTGAAAGGGTTGGGAGAGAAAGAATTGGCAGTCAGTGGGGGAGGGGTCTCCTCCAACCATAAATACAAATTTTATTCAAGGTCTTTGTCGCCATTTGTCTTCCTTGGGTGGGGGGTGGGGGAGGTGAGGGCCATGTCACCCCATGCATGTTTAATTCTGGATCTGCTCCCCCAGGCTAGATGATGGATGGATCAGAGAGAAAAAAGCAGGTCAGGGCTCACATCAGCATCCCCTGCCCAACCCTCAAGCCCCTCTGACCCCAGGTCCTGCCACCTCTCTTCTTCGTCCTCCCTACTCCCTCCACATACCAGGGGCAATCTTTGCCAAGCCCCGCTCCTCATCCCATTCTCCTGCACACCAAGTCACACTTTTTGAGCCCCTCACCTCAGCCCCTTTCAGGTTCCAGCCCTCTTCTCTCTGGAGCTTTTCTTCTCCTCCTATCCCCAGCCCAGGCTATGGTGCTTCGGTAACCAGCAGGGCTGCAAGAGACAGAGGGTGTGTGTGGTGGGGGGAGCAGGCTTGGCTCACAGAGAGCTGAGGGGCCAGCTCCATGAATTTATTCATGTTCTGTTGCTCTTTCCCCGCACTCTTGGAATGAAGCTGCCAGCTCACCAGCTCCTTATTGCTTCCCCTGCAGCTGTCACAAGGAGGGATCTGGGTAAAGTTAAGACCAGCCTAGGCTCCTGAGGTCAGAAGCCAAGTGTCTGGGCTCAAGATGAAATTCTGGGGCCCCTGCTGGGATCTGGGATGATTTATCCATAGCTCCTCAGGCGGTCAATCTAGGAGGCCCCAAGGAGGTGATATAGCTGAGAATGGGAAGTAGACAGAGAAGGTTGTGCTACAGGACAAAGAAGGAGCAGTGGGGGTGGGGACAAGGCTGTTGGGGGAGAAGAGGAGAGAGGAAGCCTTTAAGGAGTCCCGTAGGCTCCTACGAAATCACAGCCTAGTATGAATCCTGCCGTAACAACCACTTTTGACTCTGTACTAATTCTAACCCTAACTCCAAATTACACACTTGACTCCTCTCCAATCCTAATGTTGAATCCTAATTCCATAACCTCACTCTAAATGGAATCCATCCTGTCCTAGAACCCAGGGTTATCCCTAGAATTTCCCCCAGGGCTCACAGCCAGGTGTGCCTTAGAGTTCTGAGGATCAGACTTTTGATTAGCATGTAATTAGCATATGATTTGCATGTAATGCGTGCCTTCTACTTTGTGAAAGTTTTCATGTTAAAATTTCATGAAGTTTAGCAGAAAGGGCCTGGCTTCTTGAAGATTCTCTTTTTGTTCTTTCTCCCACACTGCTTATCATGGACCCAAACACCCACACAGGAACAAGGAGGCGAGGAAATGAGCAACAAAGAGCTCATAGGAGGGAAGACTCTGGCGAGTGATCTTCGCCTGTCATTTGCAGTGTAACCTCCACAAACCTCAGTTTCCTCATCTGTAAGAGGAGAGGAGCCAGCTGGTTGATGTTACATTAAGATCCAAGGAAGCACCCCACCTTTCATTCTTTCCCTCTTCACCTTTTAAGGTCATTCATGATGTTGTTTCTCCTCCTACCCACCCCATACACACACATTCTGGCTTTCAGTCTCACATCTAGGATGACACAGAATAGAAAGCAGCCTGGGTTGCCTGGTTCCAGACCCGATATGAAAATAAAGGAAATATGCCCATCTCTTAGCCTGGAAGTGGAAATAACATTAGTGAGTGCTTTTACTTACATGCAAGTTCTCATTACGTCCTCCAGCACCCTGAGAGATGGATATATTCTTTCCATTTTACAGATGAGGAAACTGGGGCCCTGACAGGAAAAATGACTTATCCTACATCATCCTGTCAGTGGCAGCTCTGAAACTAGAGTTCTGATCTTCTGGATTCTTTCTCAGTGCCCTGGAGGAGAGGCACCGGAGGCAGTGGAAAGGATGAGAGAAGCAGAACAGGTATGGGGAGCAGGACTCTAACACCTGTTGCAAGGGAAACCGGTGTGTAAATCCAACAGGGTAAGTGCTTGGCTCAGTGTGACCCCCATCTCCAACCACCAGCACTACAGAGACTGACACCCAGTGGGTGCTCAATTGCTAGCTGGCAGATGTCCGTGAGCGGTACCTGGGTTGTTGAAGCGGTATTTAGATGGAAGAGAAAAGAGGGAGGGAGAAGGAAACGAAGAGAACCAAAGGAAAATATGCTCAAGAGACAAAGAAGAGGAGAGCTGGCCAAGAGGACTGGAGGCCCTCTCTCCTCCTCCCACCACCAGTTGAGAAAACAGTCATGATCCTAGAGCCTATTCGAATTTTGCCACCCTTGCTTGCTCAAGCGGTCCATAGACTTCAGCCCTGACCAGAGGGCAAGTGCACCGCGGGGTCTAAGGCTTCCACTCGTCTGCCACACAGGAGCTCCTGAATGCAGTTCAGTGCAGCCTTGGGTTCAAAGGACTGCGCCAGTGCCGACAGGGCAGAGAGCAGGCTCCTGCCTCCACAGCGTTCCGGTAGAGATTGCTTCCAAGGTGTCCGTCAGGCCACAACTCGCTGCTGACTTACTTCTGCAGCCCTTGACCCCTGGTCAGATGCTTCCTCGCCCTAACATTCCTTCCCTCTGCACTTTCTTTTGCGACTCCCTCATCCCCACCGACCTCCCGCTCCAGCCTCCAGTTAATGAAATGTGGCGAGCGGCTGCACAGACAGCTGTCAGACCCTCATTTCTCCGCGGGGATATTGGATCCCGCGCAGAGAGACCGACAGGTGAGCCGGGGAGGAGTGGTGCAGGGAGCCGAGGGAGGGGTGCTGTCTGGTGAGAGCCCAGAGCCCAGGAGGCAGCGCCAAGCTCAAGGCCCCGAGGGCTCGGCTAAGTGATGTCCGCCCTAGGATATTCTTTTTGCCCAAGGCCCTTAGCTTCTTCTTCTTCCCCAACAAGCAGGAGACTTAATGAGTCCCACACCCACCGCGCCCGAACCCGGTCGACCCCAGTCGGTCCGGGACTCCTGGCCCTGCACCCTAGGCCAGCCTGGCTCGCTTGTGTGCCGCAGACAGCAGCCCTGATTCGGCCGCCGCGGCCTGGTGCTTCCCTTCCACCTCCTTCCATCCCTTCGTTCTTGCTCCCCCTCCTTCCCGTGCTCCCTCCCCGGCGGCCGCGGCCTTTATTAGGGATTCCGCGGCTGTCGGTCCCACCATCCATCCTGTCCGCCGGCAATTAGGCGGCCAGACAAAGAGCAGCTTCGGATGGATGAGGGTCCCGGCGGATCGGAAATGTGAAGGGTCAGCGCTGCCGCCCGCGGCGCACCCTGCTCCCCGCTCTGCATAATCACCCGCGGCCCGTCACTCAGCCGGCCGCCGGGGGAGCTCCGGGGCCCGAGCTGGGGAGAGGGCGGGGCTGGGACTGCAGCCTAGGCTCTCAGGGCAAAGCGAGGAAGGACCTGTAACCAGGCGGCTCCTGCGGGAGAAGCAGGGCTGCGGGAGACTGGAAGCACCTGGAGGAGAGAGGGCAGGATATGGCCTGGAGAGTTCCATGAAGGAGGGCTGGGGGCTTCCAGTGAGGAAGCGCAGACTGTGCCTCCAGGAGAGGAGAGGCAGTAGACGCCCGCTGCTGGGAGGCGTGAGGGACCGAAGGCCAGAGTCCTGGGTCTGTACACGTGGAACTGCGCGCAGGAC
The DNA here is from genome assembly GCA_004026585.1 of Noctilio leporinus. Taxonomy (NCBI): domain Eukaryota; kingdom Metazoa; phylum Chordata; class Mammalia; order Chiroptera; family Noctilionidae; genus Noctilio; species Noctilio leporinus. The sequence continues at coordinate 35,678 of PVIW01004145.1, read as the reverse complement.
GAACCCATTTAGGGAAGCTGAGGGTCTGTCGCTTGCTGCGCCTCTATCGGAATAAATGATACAAAGCTTCTATTTTCCTCTCTTAAGTAAAATTTAACCCACCCACATCAAATCCGGAAAAGCTCCAAGGCTGAGCGAGTCCGAGACGAAACCTATAGGAAGTTCACTGAGTCCGCGTTTTTACTGCGGATTCTTTGGCGCTAGCTTCCAGCTGACAAATCAACATCTCAATCTGACAATTAGTGGTCGGGGTTGGGGGAGAGGGGCTCTCGCCGCCAGGACCGCTTAACCCTCCCACCGAGCCGCAGAGAGGTGGGCGGTGCTGGCAGTGATGGACGACTGGAGGAGGGTGGGTGGCTGGGGCCCCAGAGCGCGCATTCATTACTCGACTGACAGGCGGGCGGCGGGCCGGGCGGGCAGCGAGTGGACGTGCCAGGAAGAGGCCTGTGGCAGGAGAGAGAAAGGGAGGCGTTTAACAGCCCCACTGCCTGATCAGCTCCAGGATCTTGGCCTTGATCCTGGTACTTGACTTCTTGATCGTAGCCTTTCAGCTGCTGGGGCTGGCACTGGTTGCAAATTTTGGGGAACAGGGATGGGAACCTAAGCCCTCTCCTCAGGTGAGGCTATTTAAGGTCTGAGATGCCAAGAAAGGGTGTAGACAGGCCTTAGGATGGGAGCTTCTACCTGACCTGGGAGAAATTGTGCGTGTCTGCGCACACAGAGATGGTGTTTGACAGGGATTGATGGGTGTGGATCTCGCATAGAGGGCAGTGCCTGTGTGTGTCGGTGTTAGGGAGGTGTCAGCCTGATTTTGTCAGTGGAGGTGTGAGCTGCGAATGCCTAAGGATGAGCTGCTTTCTCTCGGTGTGTATCTATGCCCACCCCCCTCCCTTGCTGTCAGCTCTCTGTGTTCAGTTCTGTAGGAAATGACAGTGTGCAGGGTGAGAGCTGAGGTGTGCTGCTGGGGGGAGGGGGACAGATGTTACCTGTGAAAATGCTGCTCAGTACACCTGCTCCCTTTCACCACCTCCTACCCAAACATCATCCTTTTCCTGAGCTTCCTGAATAGTGGACATCCCTCCCCCAAAAAGTCTGGAGACCCAGTTGTTGAATCCTGAGGGGAGAAAGTGGTTGCTACTTATTTTCTATAGTCCACACATAGTCTTCATCACATATACAGCCTCTAATATTAAACATGACTTTCCCAGGCCAGTGGTGATCAGAGAAGAGGAGACGCATCTCAGGAAGGGAAAAGGCAGACCACCAGACCTCCAAGACAGCCCACCACTTTAGGGCCTGGACAAGAGGCTCCTGGGATTCTTACCTTTTGGACCTCCGGTCTAGTTACTAGTTGACACCTTGGGAAGATAATGCTAGTCATATTCTAATTCCTCTCCTTAATAACGCTCATTACCTGACTTTGTCTCCACTCTCTTCCCCACTCTCAAACACACCACAAGGTTAGTCCTTTTCCCCAGTCCTCTGAATCTCCTGGGTCTATAGGTCAAAGATTTAGGGTGATTCTGGATCTCTGGTCTCCTGTTTTGTTCAGGATGTCTTTCAGCCACCTTCCCTTTGCCTTACCATTCCTTATAGTGAAGGTATTTCTTGGAGCCTCTGGATTTTTGTTTCTGCAGCTCTCTTCCTTGTGTGTTTCCACATTTAGGGATATTTTCCAAATTCGTCTCTCTACGTTTGGGGATCTATGTTCCTCGGGGCTTCTCCCTCTGGGAATACTCCAGGGCAACAGTGAGGCCCATTGGAATGAAGAGATGGAGTAGGGCTTCCTTCCTGCTCCCATCCAGAGGGGACTGCAACCCAGGGATGGCCAGGCAATGTCAGGGCCTGGCCATGGCCAGGTTGCTTCTCATTCAGGGCACAAGCGTGCCTGGTCGATGCCCCGCTGTCCACCCCACTCCAAGCCTCCCTTCTCCAGGCCCTCGCCCCCTCCGCCCTCCTGGAAAAGGCAAATTTGACATTTTTAAATCCCGAGTCTTTGAGGGATCGATGCGGCCCGGGGGCCCCGCCCGGGGTCGATATTCCTGATTGGGAAGCGGCCGCTGCACGGAGCCCGGTGTAAATCACGCGGGTGGGGGAAGGGGCTTAGAGAGCCAAGCGCGTCCCAGGCACTTGGAGCCAGGCCGGGTGTCTGTCCCAGCGAACCCCCTGGCAATATAATGACAGGCCTTAGAGATCCGGACACAACCCGCCCAGGTGTTCCCTCCCCCCTTGCTCAGCTCTGCCAACTCTTTGGGCCAGCTCAGGTCTCGCTTCAGCGGCCGCTACCCTCCGTTGCCCCTGGAGCCGCGGGGGAGGCCGGTGCCTGAGCCAGCCATGCGCTGCTCCTCTGCGACCGCTCCCGCGGGGCCTGGGCTTCGGCGGCGGCTGTCACGAAGCCGACAGGCCGGCCGGGCTGGGAAGGGCGGGTGACGCGGGAGAATTGTGGGGAGACGGGGTGGAGGGTGTTGGCTGGCGCGGCTTTGATTCACAGTGGGAGCGCAACAGATGTTTGCGGAATTGAGAGAAAGCACCTAGCACCTAGCTGCGCCGAGCCGCGGGCTGGAGGGCGGGGCCCGGAATGAGGAGGGAGTTCAGCCATTTGGAGGGGCTGAACTGAGATAGGTCCCCCCACTCTCCCCTTGACGGGGATAATGAAGAACGAAAAAGAATGGAGTGAGCAGGAAGCTTTAGGCCCCAACCTACAGTTGCCTCCACCGGCGCTGCCCTTCAATTCTCACAGTTCTCTGTTAGGGAAACCGAGGCAGCGTGGCTGAAAAGAACCAGGAAGGTTAAAAGGGTGAATAGCGACGAGGCTGGAGAGGCAGCTAGATTTCCCGCGTGAGCCTCTAAATTCACCTGCCTGCCAGAGGTACGTTTCTTGGTAAAGACACCACCACGCCCCCAACGCAGCTCAGACCTTCGCTCCCACTTCAGCGTGTCGGATCCCCCAACTCCCCACCCCGCGCCACTTTATAGAACAACAATTTGGGGAAAACAATCCAGGCCGAGTGACGGCCCCGTAATTGTGACAAAGTGAGTGCGGGCGACTGGAGAGAGCGCTAGGGAGGGAGCACGGCGGGCCGCGGTGGAGGCAGGGGCGCCTTCCGCCCGCCCCGCCGCCCTCTTGTTCTCATTCTGGTCACCTCCCATCCCTCTCCTTGACTCTTCTCCAATTCTTCTCCCGGCCCCTGGCGCCTCCCTTAGCTTGTTCTTCCATCTCTCTTCCCTTTCCTCCCGGTAACAGCTCTTCTCCCGCCTCTGCCCCGCTGCAGCCCCTCCCTCGGTGCGCCTATTCCTCTCTCACTTTTTCTCTCCTCCTCCCTCCACTTGTTTCTCCATCTCTTCCCAGAGTTCAGGTCGCCCTGGGGCCCCTGGCTGCCACTGCAAGGTCCGCTTCTCTCCCTCCTCAGTCCTCACTTCCTAGGCTCGAGCCTTAAGCCTCCTCCCTGAGAGGCCAGCGCAGCCCTGCATCCTGGGTTCATCGTTGGCCTAGGAGCCAGGGCGGCCTGCTCTTCTTCCCTCCTCCCACCGCGGTCTCCTCCGCCCCTCTTCCTGCGCCTGGAGATTGTTTGTGCAGCGGCGGCAGCCGCCGCCAGAGCTGTTTGCTGAGCTTAGCCAGCCGCCTCGCAGTGCGGGCCCAATTAAGTCTCATTCATTATTCAGCGCCCCGGTCCACCCCCAACTATAGCTGGCGGCTCCCTGGTCTCTTTGGGGCCCCTCTCAGCCCTGGCCCCACAAAGCACTCTAACTGGCAGTAGGCAGGGCCGTCTTCCTTCCCGGTGCTGGGATAAGGACAGAGGGGCCTGGGATTGTGGAGAGAACAGAAACTGCCAACTGCGGGGAGGTGACGTGGGTGAGTCCCAGCCCACCCCCAAGTCAAAACTAGGAGACCTTGGAAAGCTGAGCTATCCTGTGCTGAAGAGAAAACAGCCCCCAGAAGCGGCCTGACTTGGCCAAGGTCACATAACAGAACCAGGATTGGAGCCCAGGACCCAAAAATGAAGGCATGCTTCATCCGCACTCCATCGCAGCATCGAGGCGGGAGAAAGGCAGACTCGCTCTCCTGGTGGGCCACCAATCATCTCCCGTCCCTTTTTGCTCCTGGCTCGCCTTTACGCCATACCTGGCGGAAGACAGCCGACTGGATCGAGAGGCTCCTTAGGTGTCAAGCTTAGATCTAGATGTAGTGTCCCCTGACTGGCACTCCTGGAACCTGGCAGTGAGGCAAACTCTGGTGCGCGTGTTCGTGCGGGGGTGGGGGAGCTTCTCTCTGCAGCCTGTCTTTGACTGTCTTTGCCATAGAGGAATTGGAAGTGAAGCCTTTCAAGGCAGTCTTTAAGGACAAGTAGGGGTCACCCTCCCATTTGTGGCCATGGAAAAGGGCAATCGAGGGCCTATTTTTGCCTTTATAGGGGACCGCTACTTTGCCCCGGAAACTGGACAGACCACAGACCAGGTGAGTCAAGAGACCCGCCGGGCCCTTATGTAAGTAGCAGCGCCACCTGGCGGCCGCGGTGACGCAATGCAGCGGCGCAGAAGCGCTCGGCCAGAAGCTGGGTACCGTCCCCCGCCCCCTAGAGCCTGGGGAAGCCGGATACGCTCTGAAAACCTTAAACTAACTATCCAAGAGGGTGAGCGAGAAGAGCCGGAATCTGACAGGTGATCCAGAAGGGCCTGGGAGGGCCTGGGAGGGCTTTAGGGAGGGGCCTGGCCCCAACCATCCCGCTTCCTTGACAGAGCAAACACAGAAAGACAAAGTCCACTTGGATGGAAGTAGGAGCGGAGTGAGAAGGGGGCCATTTTGACGCTGTGTCTTAGGAAATGACTGGTCTGACGAGCCTGGGAGCTGGGGTACCCAGGTACGGCTGCTCACCCTCGGATTAGCAGGGACTGGCTGGTGGTCGTGAGGCCTGCTCTACGTACGTAGAGGGGAGAGACTGGCAGGCACCCTTTGGCATCTGGTTTGATAGCTGGGAATTCATGGCTGCTCTGGAGAGACTTTCCAAGTCTGACCTGACAGGAGGTGGTTGAATTGTGGGGTGCCAGGGTCTAGGTCAGAATGTGGTTTCCCAGAGCTGTGTAAGTGGAGCGAATTCAGGACCTGTTGCAAGTTTGACATGTGGAAGATTTCATGGCTTGGAGAGCTCCGAAGGCTGGAGAAGCACTAAAAACCTTGGCCGAGGACAGCCACCATCGGAGTTGAGAGGCGGGAGTGGGCAGGAACTTTCAAAATGTGTGGGAACTTTAGAAGGTCATCCAAATTCACTTTACTTCCCAACAAGTCATTCCCCTGGTCAGTAGTCTGAGGGGGAGTCGAAAATGTAAGCTTCTGAATTTTTTTTTTTTTTGTAGTTGTTGTTCCTGTGCTGAGTTCTCAGTTATTCAAGCGAATGCATTTAAAATATTCCTTTCCCTTAATGTGGAGTTGCTGTGGTTGTAATAAACAGACGGGAGGTGTTAGTGCAAAGAGTGTGGAAGATGCAGCATTTTAGGGACACTCAGGAAGATCTGGACTTTTATTGGAAGGCGTTATGGTTACTGTGTTGTGACTTGGATGCGTTTAGTCTTACAGCTGCTTTCTCCCATCTCCTTAGGGTCTAAGGATAACTCTGGGACCCATCATGGCCATGATTCCCAGAGAGGATGCCAGATTTCTGCACTCTGAGCAATGTCAGGTGCCACTAGACTTGTTTTGAGACCCTTTCCCTAAAGGATGGCCAAGGGGCTCCTGGTGACCTATATTCTCTGGGCTATTGGGGGCCCTGTTGGGCTTCACCACCTTTACCTGGGCAGGGACAGCCATGCGCTGCTCTGGATGCTAACCCTGGGCGGGGGTGGGCTGGGCTGGCTCTGTGAGTTCTGGAAGCTCCCAAGCTTTGTGGCTCAGGCCAACAGGGCCCAGGGACGGAGGCAGAGTTCAGGAAGGGGGACACCTCCTTTGAGTCCCATTCGCTTTGCTGCCCAGATGATAGTAGGCATCTATTTTGGCCTTGTGGCTCTCATCAGTCTTTCCTTCATGGCCAGCTTTTATATTGTGGGCCTCCCACTGGCAGTTGGCTTAGGAGTCTTGCTGGTGGCTGCTGTTGGCAACCAGACCTCAGATTTTAAGAACACTCTAGGGGTGGCATTTCTTACTTCCCCTATCTTCTATGGTCGCCCCATAGCTATTCTGCCCATCAGCTTGGCGGCCAGCATCACAGCCCAGAAGCATCGCCGCTACAAAGCTTTAGTTGGGTCAGAGACACTCAGTGTGAGGCTCTACCGCCTGGGTTTAGCTTACCTTGCTTTCACGGGCCCACTAGCATACAGCACCCTCTGCAACACAGCTGCCACCCTCAGCTATGTGACAGAGACCCTTGGCTCCTTCTTGAGTTGGTTCAGCTTCTTTCCTCTACTTGGCCGCCTCATGGAGTCTGTCCTCCTTCTGCCTTACCGAGTCTGGACACTGCTGGTGGGGAATCTTGGCTTCAGCAGCAGCTACTTCCAGAAGTGGGAGAAGCTCTATGAGTTTGTTCACAGTTTTCAGGACGAGAAGCGTCAGCTGGCTTTCCAGGTAAGGCTTTCTTCCTTCTCATTCCTGTCTGGAGTTAGACTAAGCCTTATTGGAGCTGGTGCCCTTATGTGGGAGTCCTGTCTTCATGTCTGTTTGGTTGGGCCCCAGGAGGGTGTCCTGGCTTCTTTGGGTTTCTCTGTGCAATGGGTAAAAGTGCAGAGGCTCTAATGATAGGAAAAATACATGTATTTTATTTACTATTTATTGATGTGTCACATATATAAAGCATATTAATTTTATGTATAGACCTATGTAATCACCACTCAGACCAAGGTATGGAATATTTCCATCCCTAATAAGAGCCCCTCATGCCCCATTCCAGCCTATATCCCTTTCCTCAGAGGTAACCTCTATTCTGATTTCTGTTACCACAGATTAGTTTTGCCCATCCTTGAACTTCATATTAGTGGAGTAATTCAATATGTACTCTTTTGGGTCTGCTTTCATTCAACATCATGCCTGTGAGATTTATTCATACTGTTTTACACAATTGTAAATTGTGCTATATTTTATTATTTTATTTTATTGCTGTTATGTTACATTCATCTCATTTTCCCCCCTCTGTTCTCCCCTTGTAAATTGCTTGTTTTCATTGTTGTATGGTATCTCGTTGTATGAATATATTAGAATTTATCTACTCTATTATTAATGAACATTTGGGTTTCGGTATGGGACTATTCTGAATAGAACTGTTAGGAACATTTTTTTTTTTTTTTTTTTTTTAAGATTTAAGATACAGACCTGGCTGGAGACCTGGCTGGAGACCTGGTTTATGTTACCCTGGCTGGGGAATCAAACCAGCGACCTCTGTGTTCACAGGCCAGCGCCTTATCCACTGTGCCACTAGCCAGGGCTAAGCATTCTTATACATGTGTCTGGTGGCTATACATGTTTATTTCTCTTGCAAGGACATCTTGTCAGGGATGTGAAGTTCCAGATTAGAAAATGGGCAGCTGTGATTAAAGGCAAATTGTGGTTCTTACTGTGAGATCCAGAGTTTGTCCATATTTCAAAAGGTACTAGGTCAAGTAGGAGCCAATCCCAGAGATCTCATGGCCTGATTTAACAAAGGAGCAGAGAAAAGCCCAGGTGCCCTGACAACTTATGGGATTCTAATTGGTCAGTTTCTGTTTCCCTAAGGTTTTGGGTCTCTCAGAAAGGGCAACAAATGAAGAAATACACAAGAAGTACCGGGAGCTAGTGAAGATCTGGCAGCTGGACCACAACCGGCACCAGACAGAAGAGGCTCAGAGGCACTTCCTGGAGATACAGACTGCATATGAAGTCCTTAGTCAGCCCAGGAAGCCAGGGGATTCTAGAGGTGAGAAGGAAACTTCCCTTTGAGGATGGGCTCTTCCTGGCAGAGCAGGACAGCTTGTTCCAGCCCAGCTTTGCCCACAGGGGGCACCCAACAGCATTATAGAAACTGCTGGTAGTGGAGATGAGAAACCCTTAAAGAGGTGAGAAAGCTATTATATTATGGTGGAAGAATGTATTCATGTATTGAGTTTCTGAATTCTTGGCTGTTGTATTCCTGACTATATTTTTCTTAAAATCATAAAGTGAAATGAAAGACATTATAAAACCAAGAAAATAGCTTTTAGACAATATACCACTTTATCCCACCCCTGGTACATTGATGAATAAGGGAGGAACCTTATTTAACTTTTTAAAATTTTTTTTTATTTATTATTTTTAGAGAGAGGGGAAGAGAGAGAGGCATAGAGGGAGGGAGACATCAATGTATGGTTGCCTTTCGCCTGCCTCCAGCCATGGACCTGACTGGAGACCTGGCTAGCAACCTGGTCATGTGCCCTGGCTGGGAAATTGAACCTGTGACCTTTGGGTTCACAGGCCAGTGCCTTATGCACTGTACCACCAGCCAGGGCTTTAACTTTTTTTTTTTTTAATTTTATTGTTGTTGTGTTACATCCATCCCTTTTTTGCTCCTGTCTGTCCCCCCACCC